>PVHP010033599.1:0-19519 GCA_004024765.1 Zapus hudsonius
CTCATGTGCCTAGAATTATAAAGCATGAACTTCCGGGTTATTTAATGCCTTTCACTTATTATGTAAGATTCACTCAGGGTGTCTTCCAGTACATTTTTCTTCCCCTCAGCATTCAATTACCAATAAAAGCACTGACATAGTGGCAGAATTGTAATGAACACACATCTACTCACACTCAGGTCTGCTCTGCTGCCACTGTGCCACACCATCTCTCTATACAGCTATCAAACCAGTTAAAAAATATTCAGTTAATTTATGACAGGTTGAGGAAGAGAGGGAGGGAGGGAGGAAGGGAGAGAGAGAGAGAGAGAGAGAGAGAGAGAGAGAGAGAGAGAGAGAGAGAGAGAGAGAGAGAGAGAGAATTGGTACACCAGGGCCTCCATCCACTGCAAATGAACTCCAGACACATGCCACCCTGTGCATCTGGCTTTATGTGGGTACTGGGGAATTGAACTTGGGTCCTTCTGTTTTATAGGCAAGCGCTTTAACCGCTGAACCATCTCTTCAGCCCCTAGCCAGTTTTTGATGCATTTCAAAGTAAGGTTGCAAGCTCCTGCACCTTTCATCCTAGTTCACTTTCCTTTCCTTTAATAGAGTCTTGATTTCTGAAAAGTTTTGTGGATGACTGCATTAAGAATATCTGTGTTTTTTTTTCCTGAGCCACGAATGAAAAAAAAAATCAAAGAAACATCAGTGAGCGAGTGAAGATTCCTTGTTCTAACATTTCAATTTGGGCTTCATTATTTTTCTCCAGCCCAGTAGAAGTCGAGGGAGGAAGCCTTCATGATGTGTAGCCATTTCTCTTTGGGGGTTTGAAGACACACTGGGGCTCTGTAGATCCCACAGAGAGACAGATGGAGGGTTGCGGAATACAGACAGGAGGAGGGTGAGATCAGCTATTCAGGGAAAGAGGAATGCGATCTGAGTTACACTTTCTCCATTAGAGTTTCTAGTCAAAGCCTTGGTTTCTTTAAACTTTTTTTTGTGTGTGTTCATGTGTGTAAGTGTGGGTGAACGTGTGTCACAGTGCAGAGGACCGCTTTCTAGTCAGTCCTAGACTTCCACCTCATCTGAGGCTAGGTGTCTAGTTGTTCCCTTGTCTTTCACAAGATTCTGTGAAATTCTCCTGTCTCCACTTCCCTTTAAGATCTCTGGGATTACAGAAGCCTGCCACAGCTCCTGGCTTTTACCTGAGGGTTGGCAGAGGGTCTGTGTATCTGAACTCACTGAGTTGCATAGCAAGCTCTTTATCCATGAGCCATCTTCCCAACTAGATGTTTTATCTTTTTTTTTAAATGAAGATCCTAGGGATTGACCTCATGTCCTCATGCGTTCACAGCAAGTACTCTTACCCACTGAGCCACCAACCCTCCAGATTTCATTCTTAAGGTGTGCAGGCAAGATTGTGAAATATATCTCAGGGGAGGAGAAAATACAATGTATTCCTGCCCGAAGGAAGGATTGAAAGGGATGCGAGAGACCGCGTGTCTGAATTCAATTCAAATTAGTACTTTTCGAGATCTTTAAAAGCACCTCTGAGATTCTGATCTAATTGATCTCATGTGGGGCCTGGATGCTCATATTCCTAAAATTTCCAGGTGATTCTACTGTGTAGCTGACACAAGTACTTCTGAGGTCATGTATTGTGTTTGGATCTACCTTTGATGTTGAGGCGTGGGAGAATAAGGTGGCACTTGATGTGTACCCCTACACTAATCCACACATGACCAGGCTCGAAAAGGAAAAGTGTAAGTACCAAACTACTACCCAAAGAGGATCCTCGTCATGAGCATTCTGGGCTCAGGGGGGTTCTTTCTATAGCATTCTGGGCTCAGGGGGTTCCTCTGATGTCAGCAAACAAAACTGATTTGAAGTGACCACTGGATGGATGATGCAGGATCCTGCAATAGGGCAAGAGGCCCCTGTCAGGGCTCTTGCCTGCGAAGCTGATAGATGTCGAGTGCCTGCTTTGAGAGTTTTTGAAAATATTTTTATTTATTAATGAGAGAGAGAGAGAATGTTGATGGCCAGGGCCTCTTGTCACTGCAAACAAACTTCAGATGCATGTGCTACTTTGTGCATCTGGCCTTACATGAGTGCTGGGAAACTGAACCTGGGTTAGCAGTCTTTGCAATCAAGGAACTTTGACTGCTGAGCCATGGCAGAGATTTTAACATCACCAAAACTATGTGGTCAGTCACATGGGTCATTTGAGAGTTCACTGGGGTCTACTATGGTCAGGGCAGCAAGATGATATTTATCAAACATTTAAAAATGATTACCTAGTTGTCAGTATGTCTTATGAACTGAGTTGGTGTGATGTATTTATGTAACAAAGATTTGGTTTATCACAGCTTATAGGAAGCAACTATTCCTCACCATGTAATGAATCATCACCACCACCACCACCAACATCCAGCCCCATCTGGCATGGTCTTCGATGCGTGGCTTTAGGTGACTGTAATGATCATAGCCCTGATGGTAATGATTTTGTAAATTAGTCAGCAAGAGAGAAATTGACTTTCAGTTAGGCTTTTGACTAAAACAAGCCATATGTGAAATTTTCCTGGGCTTTCAGGTGTGAAGATGAATATATAAGTGATTGTTTTGGACTGGGAAAACTGATAAAACAATCACACTACTCTTTTCCTCCTGAAAGATACCCTTATTTTCATCAAGGTGTGTGTGTGGGGGGATATACTACTTGCCATTATCTGTAACTAGAAGTCTTATGCTCTCAGAGAGGGAATGTTTTTTGAGGGATGTGGATGCACTTCAGATGATAGAGTGATTGTCCACCATGTACCCTGGGTTTGATTCCCAGCACTGCATAAACTGAGTGTGGAGGCAACTGGGGAGATGGAGGCAGGAAGATCAAAAGTTAAATTGTCTTCTCTACATACATAGTGAGTTCAAGACCAACCTGGGATAGATGAGACTGTCTCAAAAAGAAATTCTCTTTGAGTGAGAAAGCTTGGTATAAGTGCATATTATTTTGTCCACTTTAAGAAACACAAATTGAAAAAAAAATAAAAAAATAAAATAAAGAAAAACAAATTGAACATGCCCTCCAGTTTAGACTCTCTCTGTATATATATATATATATATATATATATATATATATATATATACATATAAACATATATAATAACTCATTTAAAAATATGTGTACTCAGAAATACCGATGCTCTAATTATATGTGAAGCTAAAAGTTGACCATAGGAATGCAGATATAATAAAAGGAAGAACATCTCATATTCTGTTGTACAGCAGAGTAACTATGATTGACAACAATTGTTCATTTTAAAAAATATTTTATTTATTTAGTTGAGAGGGAGAAAGAGGCAGAAATAGAGAGAAAGAATGGCATGCCAGGGTCTCTAGCCACTGCAAACAAACTCAAGACTCCTGTGCCACATTGTACATCTGGCTTTACGTGGGTACTGGGGAATCAAATCTGGGCCTCAAGGCTTTGCAGGCAAGTGCCTTAACTACTCAGCCATCTCCAGGCTTGACAATGATTGTTTTAAAAACAGCAAGTAGAGAGGATTTTGATTATTCCTAACACAAAGAAATGATACATGTGTGAGGTGATAAACATGCCAGTTACCCTATCTGATTATTAAGCATTAGATACATGTATTATAAAAACATAATGTACCTAATAAATATGTGCCAATTAAAATATATTAAAAGGAAATAAGATAAAATCTATGTATAACTAGGGGTCAAACATCCTACCCTGTACATAAAGAGCTTCCCAATTATCCCACAGCAAAGTGGTTGCTTAAAGGATAATTAGCATAGTGCATGTGTGTGTATTTAAACACTTTCAATGTGAATTTTAATAATGAGGTTAGAATACATTAGATCGTTTTTCTTGTACATTTTATGCCTATAGAATTACAAAAGAATTACTGGCCCTTATGCCCAAGGTGGTAACTTTCTTTCTTTCTTTCCTTCTTTCCTTCCTTCCTTCCTTCTTTCCTTCCTTCCTTCCTTCCTTCCTTCCTTCCTTCCTTCTTTTCTTCTTTCTTTCTTTCTTTTTCTTTCTTTTGGAATTCTTTCTCTGTTGATTATTCCTGATTCTACGGGAAAATTCTTTGAGAACTTCTCAATAAAAGGAAGTGATTTTATATACTTTCAAAAAGAGATGAAATGTTCAACTTATCCGCTTTAAAAAGTATCGTTAAAACTTTATTGACAACATAAAGCTCCATGGTGAAATAGTTAGAAATAGGGGAAAGTTGAGGCTGGGAACAGAAATCATAGAATGGGCACAGCAGCAGAAGACAGGGATGTTGAAGGGAATGAATGTTCTCAAGAGAAAGAGACCAGGGCGCAGAAAGAAGCAAGAAAGAGGCAAGTCCATGGGGGGAACATAGTGAATTCAGAGGTGTGTGTGTGTGTGTGTGTGTGTGTGTGTGTGTGTGTGTGTGAGAGAGAGAGAGAGAGAGAGAGAGAGAGAGAGAGAGAGAGAGAGAGAGAGAGAATTGGTAACTATTAAAATCTATCATGAATGAGCATTTTGGTCTGGGGAATCCTTACAGTTGTGAGAATCAATTTTGCTGTCTCCAGCCCTGTAAGGCCTTGTACAAGGTTAGCACGGATGAACTCATGCTCTATTAAAGGACTCTCCTCCAGCCCCCCCAACAAAACTCAACTCTAGCCTGGCCTACCTCGCTCACTCCCTTCCAGTGGATGGTGGGTACTACTTGAATAGATATATCTGTGACAGTGTGGAGGACAGAGGGATTGGGTGCTCATGGGCAACACAGTGTCCACAGCATATAATGACCATAGTCCATTTGCCTGGGTGTGATGTCATGTGGGAAAGACAAAGGAAAACTCTCTGATTTTTGGGGAGAGTGACAAGTAAATAAGTTCAGTAAAAAAAAAAAAACACTAATGTTGATTACAAAAGATATTAAATCCAATCAGCCAAAAGCCGTTTTAAAATAGAGGTGTTGAATGGGAAGAGCATTTCTTTTTGGGTCACTGGCTTGGAGGACTCGGGAAGCTTGCTTGATTGCCTCGTAAGGAATTCATTGTGGCTTGGACTCCTTGCTGCTCAGTGATCAGTGGGAAGCAGGCCAGTTAGGTCACAGTGAGGGTGTTGGATGTTGTCTTGGATGCTGTCTCTCTTGCTCTCCTTGGTAAATCTGAATGAAAATTTCATCAAGTTTCAACTGAGCTGAATAGTCCAGGGTACTTTTCCTAAGTCATACTGAAATGGGGAGACTTGCAGCCTATAAAATGAGGCCCCCACAGCCTAAACTTGGAAGTCAGTTCCACATAGACATTCCTCAGTCCCTCAACTGTCTACCTTGCCTCCTGCAGGTGGCCCCTCTGCCTTTCTGTACCTTGGTCAGATCTTGGATGGTCCATGTTGCTCTCCTCCATTCTCCATGTTGTAGTTTGAATGGAAAATGTCCCTCATAGGCTCATGTACTTCAACACTAGGCCCTCACCAAGGGCCCGGGCTCTGTGTGGGGGCTAACTACAGAAAGTGGGTCATTGGGGATGGGCCTTGAGGTTCCTTAGCCAAGCCTAACTTCCTGTCACTTATATGCTTCCTGACAGTGGATGTGATGTGACCAGCTGCCTCATGTTCCTGCCACCATGCTTCCCCTGCCATGATGGGTTATAGCCCTTGAACTGTGAGACTGTGAGAAATAGAGGGACCTGTAACCAGGTGATATGGATGTTTCTAGAGGAGATGACATTTCAACTGGGTTTTAAAGAATGAGTCGTGCTTTATGAGAACTGAGAATGGAAAATTATAAGACTGAGGGAATAGTTGGGTAGAAAATTTTGGCATAAAAGTTATCTTTATCTCTCTCTATCTGTCATCTATCTACATCTATATATATTATTCAGGAAAAGTTATCCTTTAAAAACTAAGATTATATTTTTTTTTGAGGTAGGGTCTTGCTCTAGCTGAGGCTGACCTGGAATTCACTCTCTAGTCTCAGGGTGGCCTTGAACTCATGGTGATCCTCCTACCTCTGCCTCCTGAGTGCTGGGATTAAAGGTGTGCACCACCATGCCATGCCAAGATTATGTTCTGATAATTTGCTTGCATCCTGAAATCTTTTCTGTTTTTTCCTGATATAAAGTACTTCTTTGTGAAAATCACATTTTAACTAATTTTAGTAAGGTCAATGATTTCCCCTCCCTCATCTTATTTTTTAGTTCCTGACTCTGTAGGAAAGAGTGGCAAATGAAACTGGGTTTAGAGACATTAATCCTTCCAGTTTAAAAATAAAGGTATGTTGTGAATCAATGTCTCAGAGTGAGGATGAGGACCGGTGGGTGATGGTACAAAATAATTTTTCCTAAGGAGAATTATGGCTAATAAAGGATATTTGATTTTAGTTATGTCTTAATTCTTCATGTGCCAAATTAAAGTTCCAGGGTAAGAAATTAATTTCATCTCCTGATGATTTCCCCAAAGTATCAATCATTATATGGTAATTCTCTTAAAGCCTAGCAACATAAAACCACAAGTCATGCGAATTCTACTTATTAAAATCTGATTGTATTTCTTTGTTATCTTTTATTGCTTTTCATCTGTCTCTCCTGCCTATCAATATTTTATTGCTAATGAAATAAGAGTGAATAGATACCTTTCCCTTACATTTCATGCAAAGATCAACTGAAATGCTCCTGAAAAACTCATTACAATTTTTGGCTAGGTTTAGGGACAGCTGAAAATGTATTCCTCTTGCCTGTCACTTAATTATAGAAAAAGTATTCAAATGAAACACACCCAAAATAAAAGGAGGCCTTGCTGCAGCTCAGGAGAGTGGCTTGGTCTCGTGTGTGCACTGATTGCTTCTAGTTGGGGAAAGAGATGCCAGAAAACGTGATATGCCTGCAGTCAAAGACTGCCCAGAATTGGCTTAATGTTCTTGGAGATGTGCAAACGACCACATGACAGTGAAGGGTGTTTATTATTGCTTCAACGACATAGCTTAAATCCTATAAAACTTCACATGAAATGCCCACTTTATCAAGTATTAAAAAGTAGTTGTGTGTACCACTTGGTCCAAACCATGAGACAAGGTTAGTGATTTGGAAGGAAATTTAGATTGCCTACTGAGGGATGGACTTAGAAGAAAAGAAGAATAAACAGAAGTCAAGAAATAGAATTGTGGATCTAAGTTGCTCCTGGTGTTCAGCAGACATATTCTCCAGAGAGGCTTAAATTTGAAAACTGAAGGAATAGCAAAGAACCCTGAAGGCCAAGGTAGCCTAAGGAAACATCATAGCAGGGACATAGAAGTCTGAATTTAGAACTTGGCCTTTTGGATATCAGGCTTGGTAGCTGATAGGTATGGTGCCAAGGGATGGTTGGGAGAAAGTGGATGCCATAGTCAATGCCAAAAGAGTGAAAATTAGTCATCAGAAATATTTCTCTTTTCTGTTAATCCACTTTACTACTAAAATTCAAGGACGCTTGATCTTTTTAAAAAATTTATTTATTTATTTGTAAGCAGAGAGAAACACAGAGAGAGAGAGACAAAGAGAGAGAGACAGAGCCTGAGACACAGAGAGAGAATGGGTGCGCCAGGACCCCTGACCAATGCAAATGAACTCCAGATGCATGGGCCGCTTTTGTGTATCTGGCTTTACGTGGGTTCTGGGGAATCAAACTCTGGTCCTTAGGTTTTGTAGGCAAGTGCCTTAACTGCTGAGTCATGTTTCCAGCCCCCCCTTTTAAAAAAGGTGAACAATGGTATTGATTTGTTTCTGTTGTTTGCCTTCTCATTGCTGCAACAAAGAACCCAACCAAAAGTGGCTTGTGGAGGCAAGGGTTATTTTGGTTTATGGACTCAAGGGGAAGCTCCATGATGGCAGGGAAAATGATGGCATGAGCAGAGGGATAGACATCACCTCAGCCATAGCAGGTGGCAAATAGTGGCAGGAAGGTGTACCAAACACTGGCAAGGGGAAGTTGGCTACAACACCCATAAACCCATCACTAACAACACAGCTCCAACAAGGTTCTAATACCTAAAAAGCCATGAGCTGGGGATTGAGCATTCAGAACACAGTCATTTGTGGAGGACACCTGGATCAAACCATCACAGTTTTCTTTCCCCAAATTGGCTGTAAACCAAATTTCAGATCATGAAATTATTTTCACCATGATTGATATAATCAGAGCACAATAATCTCTCAGGGAAATTTTTGGGTCTCAGTATGAAATGCAAAACCAAGCAAAATTTCTATCCATGAAGTATTATGTTATCTGTTGAAGTCATGTTCTATTTTGAACTAAAAATGTTATTTAATTCAAGTCTCAGTATGCAAGTTTGCTGCCGGAAGTTTTTTTCTCCTTGCATTAAACTTATGTGAAGAAAATATCCATGGACAGATTCTGTGCAGAAAGTCATCATTCAGTGACAGGATGAAAGAAAATTGTGGGGTGACAGTTGTGATAGAATCAACAGCTTAAGCTCAATTCTCATAGATAGGAATTGGAATCAGCCCAAATGTCCATCCCTGAACGAATGAATATCAAAGTTGTGGTACATCTACACGATGGAATTTTACTCAATGGAAAGGAAAAATGACATAATGAAATTTAGAGAAAAGTGGTCTGACCTGGAACAGATTTTACTTAGTGAACTCACAAAAGAACACAGTCAAACACCGCATATTCTCCCTCATATGTGGTTCCTAACCAGGCTAAGTTTAAACTCTAAGCAAACCTAGCAGGGGAAATGAGAGACTGTGAAAGAGGTGGAAGGAATGGGAGAGGTAGGGGGAGGAGAGGAAGGGGACTTATACAATAAGCTAAACCAATAATGAATCAAAATCATGAAATCCTTACTTTCATACAGTAAGCTCTTGAGAAAGAAGTGGGCATTGTCTAGTAAGAGAGGCCATGAATGGAAGGGGAGAGGAAACCAAACCCCATGAAAAATTGATCAGACCTGCAACTCCCAGTCCCAGTCATTGGATCCTTCCCACACTGAGCTGTTGATCAAAGAGACCTACAAGGTCCCCAAAACAAGACAGGTTTCTGTCAAAGCTCTTGAATACCCACCCTAGGCCAAAGGTAAGATCCTATTGCTAAAGAACCACAGAAAGATATCGAATAACAATGAGAGACTCTGTGAGTACCCAGAAGGTAGCAAGTACAATGCTGGAAGGCACAACATAAGCTACCAGGGGAAATTGGTCAATGATATTTGGAGAAAACAGAAACCACTGATACAAAATGCAGACTGTGGCCATGAGAAGGCTGAACACACTTCCTTCTGGGAGAGATCAATGGACTAAGAAATGATCACTGGTGCAATAGAGACACCAAAACCTGACGGGGTATTGGGTATTCAACAGTTTTTAAATTGGCCAAGAGATCCACTCAGTGACAAGGAACCCTTAACTGGAATTGGGACTTAGCAAAATCCTACAGGAACCAAAAACTGGAGCTCCAAAAAGAAATCCCCATTACCAGAGAACTACAGAGAGGCTAATCTCAATAGAATTTTGCCAAATTAGAAATGCGTGTCTCATTTAACCTATACTGATCTCACTCTCTGATGGAGATTCTGTTTGTATTTTTCAGAAGGCAGTGAGAGAGCCATGTTCATTCCAACTCTACTGATGAGCTACAGACTGAAGGCTGATATCCCAGCAAGAGATGAATCACCACAGGCCTACTGTGTAGGCCCCAAGTGCAACACTTGAGACAGTTGTGGGGCAAGAAAGAGACCTATAACCACAGTCAATCAGTCATCCCAGGATAAGTCAGTGAGACAGACACCAATGACTTCGAACACAACTTAAAGCAGAAGCACAGAGACTCTTAAGGTCACAACAATAAGACAGACTTAAAACTCACCCTCCATGACTCAGGGAACTGAGTGGAAGAGGGGGTGGAGAGATTGTAAGAGCCATGGTAAGAGACATTGCCCCCCACAGATACAACACATAAAGGGGGGCAACTGGCTGCCTCCTGTGCTATCCATAACCCCTTACCACATGGATGGATCCAGTGTGCCCACTGAGGAGGATACCCAGGGGATTGGGGACAGGGAGGAGGGAAATGGGAATATCAATACAATATTTGCTCATTCAGTGTATCTAATTTTGGACAATAAAGAAAAATTAACAAAAAATCAACAGCTTAAAACCATTCCTTTTCCTTATTCACAGATCTGTGGGTCAGACCTGGAAGTAAGCTCTGTGCTCAGGGTCTCAAGGGAGGTCAGGGTGTCATTGTCTGGGCTCTAATCTGGGAGCTCTGGGGAATTATTTGTTTCTACACTCATTCAGATTGTTGGTAGGATCCAGAGGCCACCCACGTTCCTTCTCACAGGAGTTCCTCCATCCTCAATGCCTCAATGGTACAGCAAGTCCTTCCCATACTTGGACTTTCTCCAACTTCCCCTTCTGCTAAATTCTAAGAAAAAAATTCCATTTTAAAGTGCCGATGCAATCATACAGAATCCACTAGGTTAATCTATGCCTTTTGTCTTATGAGGTAACATGGTCCCAAGAATGATAAATTATAGATCAATTATCATACTTAAGTAGGAGGGGATCATACAAGAATGCGGGACATTGGAGGCTGTACTTATTGTTCTTCCTTATTTAAGGGACAAACACCTATCTCTGTACCCAAATACATATTTTCCTATGACACAAGAGTTAGTTTCTGCATTTTTTTAATCAAGGCTTTTTCAACGCATCTGTACTTTGAAGAGTTTTAAACTGAAACATTTTAAATTCAATTTAAGTTTTAGTTTAAGATGCATTGTTTTACTGATTATACATATGCAATGTACATATGCATATATGGAACATAATTGACTTAATATTTTAATCACATTTTCTTTCATTTTTCCTATATACACAGCATATATCACATGTCTAATTTTATACATATCTTGATTTTATTTTTTAAAAATATTTTTATTGATTATTTGGAAGGGGAGAGAGAGGGGGGGAGAGTGAATATGGGCATGCCAGGGCCTTCCACCACAGCAAAAATTCTCTAGGCACATGTGCCAATTTTGTGCATCTGGCTTTACATCTGTACAGGGAGATCAAAGCTGGGCCAATAGTCTGTGCAAGAGTGAGATCTTGCATAGTGTGTTTTTAGTTGGTGCATACAACTGTTCTGTCAGTCACACATCTGTACAGAGTAGGCATGTCCCAAGTGAAGAGTTGAACTTTCTCCAAGCTTTTCATGTTTTCATTTAGAACATTATAGTTCAAAACTTATTCACTCTTTGATCTGACCTCAAATAGAGCAGATTCTTCTAGTAACAGCACTCTCTACTCCTATAAACAGAAATCAAGTGTCTTTAGGAACAAAATTAATTGCTCTGCATCAAGTTGCTCTGCCATGGAGCATAAGTTTATCTCTGTGTTATGACAGCATTACTCATCATTTGGAACTTGAGGTATATTTCAGTCTCATAATTGTGGAGTTTCTTTGCGTGTGTGTGTGTGTGTGTGAGAGAGAGAGAGAGAGAGTGAGAGAGAGAGAGAGAGAGAGAGAGAGAGAGAGAGAGAGAGAGAGAGAGACCCTGCTGAGACTCATGGAGGACACAGGGTTAAAGGAAATGTTGAGACTGGCCTGAAACCCTGATCACCTCATCCTGAGTCTGGCAGGAGTTTGGGTATCTCCTTTCCTCCCTAACCTCCAGCCACCTGTTGGGCCCAGCAAACCCTGATAAGTCCAGGCACTTCAAGGCCCGAGTTTATTGGAGTTAATATAATTCAGCTATAAGGTGATAACAAGGCCCAGACA
The DNA here is from genome assembly GCA_004024765.1 of Zapus hudsonius. NCBI lineage: Eukaryota > Metazoa > Chordata > Mammalia > Rodentia > Dipodidae > Zapus > Zapus hudsonius. The sequence continues at coordinate 11,777 of PVHP010033599.1, forward strand.
ATAAAATGCCCCTCTAACTTATCTATGCCCCTAACAATCCTTTCATGAGACATCCACAGTTCACTCTTTCAGCAGCCTTACTAATTTCAGTTTTCTTCCTCCTCACAACTGGCCAAGGTAGCATATGTGCTGTTATTAAAGTTAAATGCTGTGTATATCTCTTTCCAATAACTGTTAATGTGTGTCATCTTCTTTATCCATACAGGTCAAATTCTACTCCTCTCAGTGGGGTTCTCCCTCTGCTGATCTCCATATTTTCTGACAACTTGTTCTTGCCTCCCACCCTGTTCTTGCCCATTATCATATTCTCTCCCAGGAAGAACAAGCTAAACAAAAATAGTAGCCTCCATAACCTGGACACAATACATTCAATATGTGACTGACCTTCTTCCCCTTACCACCCACCCCAATGCCTCAAACTGCTTCTCTTATATATCCCCTTTGTCTGTTTAATTCTAGCCCATTGATGCTAGATGCCTCTCCAATGTTTCTCTTACAGTGACCACCTGCATCAAGGCTCCTGGTTTGCTATGGTGAGGAGGACATTCCAGCCCATGTGAATTCTTCTTCCTACACTATTACTCCCCAGCTATAATTGTTCCATAGGTCTATCTCTATACAGAAAATGAAGCAGCCTTCTGGCTCAGCACTTGCCAATGGAGGAAAATTTTCACCCCCTACTGGTGTGCCTTGATGTAACTCTCTCTGTAGGGGCCTCAGGGATTCCAGGAGCTGCCCTAACCCAGACCCATCACTTCACAGGAGAATTCTGAGATATCAACCACCAGCAGCCTTGATTCCCTTCAGAGACAGTTGACTTCTCTTGCTAAAATAGTGTTCCAAAACCAGAGGACACTAGACCTCATAATGGCTGAACCGGGGGGACATGTGTCATACTTGGGGAAGAATGTTGTTTTTCTGTCACTGAGTCTTATACTGTTGAACAAGATGTAAAAACCCCCAAAAAGCTCCACAAGCAGCTAATTGACCACTATGCTCCCGATGTCCCCACCCCTTGGCTCTTCCACCCTTTGATTTCATGGCTCCTCCCTCTCTTTGTCCCTCTCCTTGCAGCAGGGTCCTTGCTACTCATAGCCCCCTGAATCATACAGATTCTCAAATGACAAATGACAAATATTTCTCGGGTCACAACCAACCAAGTCTTAGTACAGTATCAAATCTTGCCTAAAACAACAGAGAATTGTGATACCACTGCTCCATTATAAAAACAAAAAGGGGGGGCTGTGGGACCCTGCTGGGAGGCAAGGAGGACACAGGGTTAAAGGAAAAGTTGAGACTGACCTGAAACCCTGATTATTTCATACTGACACCAGCAGGAGTTTGACTGTCTCCTTTCCTCCCTAACTTCCAGACACCTGTTGGGCCCCAGCAAACCCTGATAAGTCCAGGCACTTCAAGGCCTGAGTTTATTAAAGTTCACATAATTCAGCTATAAGGTGATAACAAGGCCCAGACAACAAAAATGTCCCTATAGCTTATCTATGCAGCTGGCCCCTAACAATCCTTTCATGAAACATCCACAGGCCACCCTGCCCCCACCAATCCCCTTGCCACCTATGCTCCTGCCTCTCCTTTTCCTTCTAAATAAAATCAACCCATAGTCACAGCCAATCAGTCAACACAGGATAAGCCAGTGAGATAGATAACAATGATTTTCGACATAACTTAAAGCAGAAGTACAAAGACCCCTAAGTTCTCAATAATAAAGCAGCCTTAATACTCACCCACCATGTATGACTCAGGGAACTGAGCAGAAGAGGGGATGGAAAGATTGTGAGAGTCTTGGTGGGGGAGAATACCCAGAGACATGGTCCCCATCAGTAGCAACATACTAGGGCTGGTGGAACTGGGCTGACTCCTAGGCTATCCATGGTCCCCTGCCCCAAGGACTGATCCAGACTGCCCATGGAGGAGGATATCCAGCTGATTGGGGATGGGGAAGAGGGACTTTGGTGAACTGGGGATAATAACTCATTGTTTGCCCATTAAATAATGTAACTCATTATGGAAAATAAAAAAAGCAACCTTTCTCCACCTAATAAATGAGCTATTCACTGCAACTTTACTTTTTATCTATTGAATTTGAACTTTATGAATGCATTCTAATTTTTTGGTGACAAAAGACTCCTGATAATATTTGATGGGCTATTATCATTTTAAAAAAGAGACCTCTTATGTTCTGCATTTAATTTTGACCATGTTCCAATGATGTTACTAATGTTACTGTTTTTTGAAAATATCTAAATGTTATTGTTGCAAATTTGGCACTTCATACATTATGAATACTAGAGCTGATCTAGAAAAAAAATAGCAGAATCATAATTTTCATTCAATTTTCACTTCAAATTTCACTTGTTACGATCTTAAAACAACTTCAGTCAGTAGAGCTAGGGAACATAAGTATATTTCCAAACTACAGGATTGCATTTCCCAATATAGATTTTTAGTTAAAAAATAAGCATAAGCTAGGTTTAATACATATTATTGTATTAAGATTCTCCAGAGGAACAGAACCAGTAGGCTGAATATGTTATAAAGGATATTTATTGGATTATTTTACAGAATATGAGCTGAGCAGTCTAACAATGACTGTCTTCAGGCTGGAGCATTAAGGAAACCTGGTAGCTGCTAGGGACACAGGGCTGGATGCTTCAGAAGTCCTAATGTGGCACTGAAAGCCTGGAGGAGTCCTGGAGAGCCTCTGATGTCCAGTCCATATGGGAAGGCTGATGAAACCTGACCGTAATGTCCATGAAAGATAGTCCAAACCAGTTAGATGCTCTTAGCAGTGACTAGTGAGGACTGCAGACAGAAAGGACTGTGTTCTCTCCCAGCTTTTTTATATGTAGTCTACCACAGCAGGGTTGCCTACACTAGAGAAAGGGCTTCCTTCCCCAGGTAATCCTTTTTTGGAAACACCCTCACCTAAGAGGGTGTCTCTTACACAATTTCTGATCTTTCCAAGTTAAGAGCAGAACTTAACCATCACCATGATATTGTAATTATACATGTATATGCATGTTATATAAGTAATTATGATATATTCAAACATATGTATATGCATCCATGTGTACATTCCATGCATTTGCATGCACACACATATACCTTGAAGTTGCATTTAAACTCTCTACAAATGTTTTGTTTTTCCAGGTGGCTGTTTTGAAGCGTATTTTGCTTTGAGAACCTCCTGAAATGTTTACAGGTGATGGATGAAACATCAGCCGACACTCAGTCAACAGCATCCGCAGCACTTAGGCTTTCACTGAAATGGGATGTCAGAACTGAGGCCTGGAGGTTTGGATAGTTCTCAGGAACACGACTGTTGTAAGGGAAGTTTAGAAAATTCAAGTAAAAGCTTGGAAATTTACAACCTTGTTACCAGACACTTCTTGGAGAGTGCTTACCATTTATTATCATTAGGATTGTTTTATTTTATCAGACTACCAATGTTTTTAATAATAAGAGATTTTATAAACATTGCAAGTGTGTGAGTCTATACCTTTAAGTTAACTTGGGGTTTGAGTCATGTACCCCAGTACCAATTACCTCGTAAGATCCATCCCCATCTCTTCTATTCTTATCTCCTATTCCGTGGTGGTCTAGGAAATGTTTACCAAGCAGCGCACCAAATAAGTCATTAAAGACAAACCCTGATCTGTAGCATTCACTCATTTCCATACAAATATATCATCTGTGGCCCATGTCAAAGTATCAGAGTTATCTGAGAAATAAGTTTGTATTGTTTATGAACTACCCAGGCATTGGCATTGTGTTATAGCAACATGGATTAAGACACCTGTTACAACTCAACTCCAACACTCCACTGCCCATTTCAGTATTTGCTCCATGACAAATAGTCATCTGTCTCATGCATCACCATTCAAGATTTCCATCTTTATTTGTGTATATATTGGGGGTTTCCCACTGTTGTTACTGTGTTAAATTTCAACCTGAAACTGTAATAATGTTTTCACTCTTCTAATTAAAAAATATTGTGTGTGTGTGTGTGTGTGTGTGTGTGTGTGTGAGTATGCGCGTGTATACAGGTGGGCCAGGGCCTCTTGCCACTACAAATGAATGTCAGATGCTTGTGACACTATTTCAGTCCTGTTTACATGTGTGGCTTGGGAATTGAATCCAGGCCAGCAGGCTTTGCAAGCAAGGGCTGTTAACCATTGAGCTATCTTCTGGCCCTCTCTAATTTTCTTATGCCATAATTGCCAAAAGCAACTGCCTACAAATAATTTGCAATAGCTTCTTTGCATTAAAGTAAAGAATGGTATTTATGGAGAGATAATAGTCAATTATTCATTCTCCTCTCCCTCAAAAAGAGGCATATCTATATCTATATGAGCAAGAAAAGGGAGAAAGATCTTTCTTTTAGATAAAATTCTGTATAATGCTGTTCATTTATCTTTACAGAATTTAAGTATAGACATTGTAATCTTTCTGGTACTAAATAGTTTCTCAAAAAAAGTTTGCTAGAAGTATGAGAAGGCTGCTTATGTAGTTATTTAAGTTCTTCAAGAAGTTTCATGAACTCCCTGAGGCTGTTTTTTTTTCCTGAGCGCTCCTGGATAATGAAGCAAAAGAAAGTAAGGAGGAAAAAAGGAATGGCATTGCTGCTCTCTTCAGTGATCTCCCATTGCTTGGTAATCAGTAGATCTCAATCAAGACAGAGCTGGAGTGGGTAACATGCACTGAGCCTGTGTTCAATACCGGTTAGGTCAACTAGCCATCGAGAATGAACATTGCTGAAGGTTCTTTCTGCTTTAACAATATGTCATCTATTTACTAGTTTTTGGATAACCGAGGCTTAATTAATCTGGGAAAATGATTGCATTACAATTGTATCTCTAAGAACATAAAGGATGCCAGAGACCATGGGAGCAGTGGCTGACCTCACACTTTTAGATCTATTAAGACAAAACAGACATTCTTGTGAGTACAGGTGACTCATTTTTATGTGATGATCTTTTTATTTTTTGACAACTTAATGTTGAAAAAAAGTGGATTTTTTTGGGGGAACTTGGTGTAATTTGGGGGAACTTGAAGTTACATTGACATGAAAACATTTACTAATTATTATGATTTTTCTATTTCCAGGAAAGGTAGCATATACCATCGGACCTGGACTGATTATTGCTGACACATGAAGATAGTCTTCGCCAATTATTCTTCAGGTATGGTTATTTATTCACTAGCTCAAGCCAAACAAAGATATTCTAATTAAGTCTGAGGGGATAATTAGGTAGGATCGACTGTGACCTGGTTTGTAATGGTTAGAAAGAGAGCTTGAACAGAAGGCAAAGTTAACACAGTGGAGAGTAAAACAATATCTGCAATATTCAATTTAGATAAACTTTATGTATTTAAAACACTGATTGGGTAATCATTGCATGTTTTTACTGAGACATAATTGACATTCAATAAATTACATATTTTTTTGTCAAATAAAAATATTATTTAAAAAATTAGTGTGCAGAAATGTAATGGGTTTCATTATGGAATTTTCATTCATATTTTGTTTTTGTTGATTTTGTGTTTGTTGATTCTTTCTTACCTCATTCCCCACTTCAGGTGTGCAGTATGATGAAACCCATTCCATTTTTTCTCTCTTCACTCTGTCCTTTGACAACCATTGAAACTTAGATATTCTTTTTCTATGGCAAATGTATATTTAGAATTAATAACCTGGCTGTTTAGATAGTCCGATTCTTTTGGCAGTATTGAAAGCCTCATAGCCATGAGCCAGTATATTTCTTTTTTTGCCTTTAAGAAATTCTTTTGTGACTGGAGAGATTACCCAGGGTTAAGGTGCTTGCCTGCAAAGCCTAGCAATCAGGGTTTGATTCCCTAGTACCCACTTAAAGCCAGATGCACAAAATGGTGCATGCATCTGGAGTTTGTTTGCAGTGGCTTGAGGCCCTGGTGTGCCCATTCTCTGTTTCTCTTCTGTCTCTGTTTGAAAGTAAATAAATAAAAATATTAAAAATTCTTTTGGAGTAATTTTTAATAACAAGAGTTTCAAGGAAGTAAGTTCCCAAATATTACTGCCCCGTTTTTCATATTGTTATGTTACTATAGGTCATTTGTCAAAATTATGAAATCAACATTGACACATGACTACTCAATCATACTCCAGACTGTTTGAATTTAATCAGTTTTCTGTCTATATTCTCTCCTGTGGAGAGATTTGATCCAATGTCCCACTGCATGTATTAAGTCTCAATTGGGCTACTTTCCCCTGAGGCCATTTCTGAGTTTTTCTTGTTTTCAGAACTGTGACACTTTTGAGGGCTATTGATCAAGTACTTTATAAGATGCTATCAACTGGGTTTTGTATGACACATTTTCTATTTATTATATAGAAATTATAGTTTTTAAAAAGATTACTGTAGAAGAAATACCTTTGTCAGTTTATATGACTGGTGATACTTTCCTTACTTGGTTAAAGAAGTATTTGCCAAATTTCTCCACTGTGAAGTTCCCACTTTTTATTCCATATTCTATTTTTCTCAAAGTTATTATATATCTCTCACCTTAAAGTAAGTAGCATGTGTGGTAAACTCTATTCCTGGAGAAGGTAGTATATACATGTATTATTTGGAATCTCCCGTAAGGAAGATTAGTCTTTATCTGTATAACCTCATGTATATTTATTTCATATTATGCATGATGATGGGCACATTATTTCATTGACTAAAACCTTCCAGCTTTGACATTTGGGAGCCTTTATATATTTCCTTTGCATGAGTTGAAATTTTTAAAAAATCATCTCCCTAATTTCTTGTTCCGTAAGAAAGATGTTTCAGGAACCCTAGTCCTAAAGTCATTCATTTCTATGGTCATTGCTGTGGTTTGAATATACTTTACTTGTGTCCCTCAAATGGGTCATGTGATTGGAGGCATGGTTTGCAGAATGTAGGTATTAGGGAATGGTACAATCTTTAAGAAATGGGGCCTAAATCAATAGGAGTGATGCAGGATTTCTGGGGTTCAGGAGGAGTCCCCCAAACTTATAAACCCCAACTTTGGGTCCTTATTCTATTTTTAACAAACAATTGGTAAAATGGACTCTAGGCTAAATATAAATATAAATATTTAGGGAGAAAGCATAATTCATTCATGAAGTTTTTCAGGGGAAATTGGTATTTAGGAAAAGACTGAGATGTTCCACACATGTGTGGGAGATGGGCCATACAAGCCACTGCAAATAACATACCAGAAAGGATTAAGAAATGGAGAAGGGCTCAGAGATCCAAGATAAACCTCACATATAATCAAAGTGAGAGGGTACCCCCAAAGCATGACACATAGAAGGTAATAAGAAAAATACCCAAGCCAAGATAAGGATCCTCCCCCAGTTCCCAGGCAAGCTGGGAAGGAGAGACAGACTACGTAGAAGTTCAGGTTAGGTCACAGGACAAAAGGAAGAGAAGAGAGAGGAAGTCCCAGAGGAAGAAGAGGCTGGGCTAGGTGGGCTACCTTTGTATAAAACATCCAATAAGGAGGAGTCATGTCATCAGGATCAGGTGTGTAAGCAGAGACCCGATTGGTTTGTACTCCAGGGGCTGGACCTAGGGGGAGGAGCCAACATCTGATTGGTTCATGGACCCAAAGAGGCCAAGGTGAAGAAGAAGCTAGAAGTTCCTGCTGGGCCAGTCACTGACATCCATCCTGGAGACAAGATCAGACCCAAGTTGGCTCTTACATTAAAAA
>PVHP010033600.1:0-10054 GCA_004024765.1 Zapus hudsonius
GCAATGCTTGAAAATGGCAAATGTAGACAATTGGTTAAAGGAGCATGTAATTAGAAATTGTTAAACCTCTTAATTTATAGCAAAAATCTAGGCAGGATATAGTTAAAATTGAACCTCCGCAGTGGGAGTGAGCCAAAAGGGAACACATTTCGAGGGTGTCGAAAAGTTTATGAGGCATAACTTGATGACCAGAAAAATAAGGTGAGTGAGAAGGAAGGGTGTAAGTTGTCTCTCAGTTTTTCCTGTCAAAGACAGCAGAGGTTACAAAAAGTGTTAGGAAATCATAAAGAAATATGTGGTTTATAGAAGAGAGCTAGGCATACTACAAATACTGTTCGTTACACTTGAATGTGTTTGAAGGTTGTTGTGTCTATGTCTGAGCTCACTACCTGATTATAGTCTAGATGAGAGTGTGGTGCTGTGTGCATGGGGATTTTCCCCACAGACTCACTGAAAGGTGCACATCAAGACCAGCTCCCTTAGGAGGCCAAATGTACACTGAGAAGGGTTGACACCAAAACTCTAGATGAGTAGGGAGTCATTGATATTTGTTGCCCTTTAAAACTACTTGACATCTGACTGTCATTTGAGGGGAATTTACATATATTTGGAAAGGCTCTGTTGTCCTTTATAAAGGGAAAATGGAACAGTTTTTTCTCCTTTTTCTGGCAGCAAAGCAATGACAGTTGTGGCCAAAAATGACCTAACCAGACGTTCCTTTTTGTGGCCTTAGGTAAGAAGTGGCAGCTTCAAAGAACTGAGGTTACTGAAAGTCCAGTAGGGAAGGCTGAGGACACCGGGTCAGGACCTCACATTGTTAGGTACTAGGATCCTAAAAATCATTTCTCTTACCCAGCTCTTCTTCCAATAAATCATTTTTCTTCTAGCATCTGTATGCTATACCCAAGTAGCTAGACGAGGCGAGCACAGAAACAGGAGAAGTAGACATCAATGAAATTAAAAATAAAATGAACAAATGTCAGAGGAAGTCAAGTTTAAATAGGGAAGTTTTTTGCTTGTTTTGTGGAATAGAATTTTGAAAACATAGTACTCAGTTGCTATATATTATGTATTTCTGAGTATGATCCTTGATACAAAAAGGGGAGGGGCTGGAAAGATTGTTCAGTGTTTAAAGACACTTGTTTGCAAAGCCTGATATCCAGGGTTCAATTCCCCAATACCCAGGTAAAGCCAGATGCATAAAGTGGTACATGTATCTAGAATGCGTTTGCAGTGGCTGGAGGCCCTGACACAAACACACATTCTTTCTCTGTCTGCTTCTCTCATTCTCTCTCCATATCTAGTATCTAATTATCTTTCAAATAAATAAAATATTAAAAAGGAGAGAAAATAGCTCACTCAAAGTACATATTGAGCACCTGTTGTGGTACTATTAGGCAATGGAGATACTGTAGTGAAGCAGAGAATTAGCTCTGCACTGTGAGGACCCTCATTCTCTTCACAGTTCAGAATTTTTTGTTTCCTTTTATAAATAAAAACTCAAGACACATGTAGAGAACAGCAGCTGGACTCAACCTTCAGAATTGCTTAGTGAATACTACCATTTATTGATAAGCAGAAGCTAGTAGATTTTAATTTATTTGAGACAAAATCTTTAGCAATCATTGTATTTGTGATGTCTTATTTTTTCTTATCACTACTGTTTCCTAAAGCCTATCCTTCTTTTTATTCTGTCTTGAAAAACAAGTGCTGACTTGTACTTAATCACACCATTCAGAATTCAATAGGCTCCAAGGAGAGTGATGATAAATGGGAAGTTTGAGTTTGATTCAAAATGTGGACTCGCCATGAAATGCTGTATCATGACTGCTTCTGCTTCCTTGGACTGTTGTTTGCTTTTATGATAGGGCGAATGACGATAGCTAAAAGGGCAGAGGAGACTGCTCTACTGATAAAGTGCTTGCTTTCCTTGCAAGCATGAGGACCTGAGTGTGATCGCCAGTGTTCATGGAAATATGTGAACAGTGATGGTGTGTGCCTGTAATCTCAGGGCTAGTGAGACAGACAGGCAGATTCTGGGGGTTTGCTGGAGAGACAGTCCAGCCTACTTGGCAAGTTACAAGCTAGGTGGAGAATCCCAAATTGAGGTTATTATACAATATCTTTGCAATTTCAGCAAATTTTATCAACAATTCCATTTTCATTTGACTCAAGTATGGAAATGAGAGTTTAACAAGTATCTTGGTATGCAAACCGTTATTTTCTACACTTTTTTTTGTTTTGTTTTTATATTGTGGATTTTCGAAGAAATTCTGACAGTGCTTTCCTCATTCATGCCAGTAATGTTAACAAATCTGGGTTTGGGGAAAACAAAAACACCTTTACTCTTGTGTTTAGATTCACTAATATCTTCATTACAGAGAGTGTGTTTGTATTTTATTTATATCTGCTTGAGATGTATATCAGTTGTTGTCTGAATAAGCATAGCATGAGGTATATGTGCATATGTGCTTAAATCTTCGTTCAGGACAAGGAGGAGGGAAATGGGGATACTATCACAAGATTTGTTCATATAATGCATCTATTATTGACAATAAAGATGTTCTAAAAAAGAAATGTGATAAGGGAATAAGAAGGATGACAGATATTCTTTAATTGAATAGTGGAAATATTTAACCTAAAGAAAAGGACAAGGGAGCTGGAGAGATACTCAGCAGTTAAGTTAATTTAACAACTGGGGTTCGACTCCAGTACCTATGTAAAGTCAGATGCACAAAGTGGCACATGCATCTGGGGTTTGTTTGCAGTGGCTAGAAGCCCCAGTGTGCCCATATTCTCTCTCTCTCTCTCTCTCTCTCTCTCTCTCTCTCTCTCTCTCTCTCTCTCTCTCTCTTGTCTTGGAAATGAATGAAAAAATAAAAAAGAAAAAAATCTTTGTGTGTATTCACTAAATTACCAATACATATCTGGGGGTTGGGAGGATTTTTATTTAAAGGTATTTGCTTGCAAAGCCTACCTGCCTAGATTCACTTCCCAAGTTGGTCACATAATCAAGACAAAAAGTGGTTTAAGCAACATTTCTTTACAGTGCCAAACAGCCATTTTGTCACACACACACACACACACACACACACACACACACACACACACACACACACACAAATAATGTTTAATGAGCACATTCAAAGTAAATGTGCTTTTATTTCATCTGCCTTGCTTACTAACTACAGAATGGCATATCACATACATAATATGCTTAAATCTTGGGAATCTAGAGAAATGATAGCTCACTCTTCTACACGAATGTTGGTGTTCCCATAACTACAGTAAGCCGTGGGTATAAAGTTTTAATCAGTATTCTCGTTCAGGAGTCATTCTATAACCAAATACAATTTTCTTTTATGAACCATGTGTCTTTGGACATATTTGCAATCAATCACCTTGACCATAGTTCTTTATCTAAAAGTGTAGATAATATGATACCTACCTTTAAACAAATGATTAGTTTCTGACCTATTTGGATCCTGTTACCTTCACCTCCAAAAAGTCAGAGGCTGACAGATTGTATATACCAGTTGCTACTACCAAAAGCCTAGCTTAGGACAGGTAAGGTTTCAGACTGTTCATTCCCTCGGTTCTTCAAGCTGCAAGGTAGAAGCAGCAGCTGGGATCAGAAGCTTGCTTAGAGAAGGTCAATGGATCAGCAAATGTCCGACTTGTAAAGTTGGTTTTGGCTGAGCGAGTCCAGTGTTAACACAAGGAAAGGGAAATTGGGTTTGGCCAGAGCAGAAAATGTATGGAACTATGTGTAGGGACTTGTCTGAATAGTAAAGCAAAGTATGGAAGCAAAGCTTAAACCACAATCCACCCTAATTCTTTCTTTTTAGGATTTAAGTGACAAGCTCCAATTACACAGAACATCATTTTTTACCACAATATCATGGGTATCATTCTGTACTTTGCACATTGGGCTAAAACACACCATAGAATAAATAGATTGCTAAATGAATGAGTCTGACAAGTGTCAGTAACATGTATCTAGATTGGAATATAACTGGAATTGTTAAAAAAAAAGGCCAGAGAAAACACTCTAGGCTTATAGTGAATGAACTTTCAATGAAGAAAAAAATTAAAGAGAGAACCCCCCTAATTGCTTAAACAATGAAGCTGTAATTTAAGGGAAATGCAGACCACAAACACATATCCAAAAAATATTTCCCTGCTAAGAAATTCTGTGAGTTTTAGTTTTCACATATGCAATAAGGCAAGTATTCTATGATTCTTAAGAAAAAAAGTGTTTTCAGTTTTATGGGCTGGAGAGATGGCTGAACAGTTAAGGCATTTGCCTCCAGGTCTTAAGGACTCAGGTTCCATTCCCCAGCACCCACATAGGCCAAATGCACAAGTAGGGGCATGCATCTGGAGTTCTTTTGCAGTAGTTTGAGGTCCTGGCACACCCATATTCTATCTCTCTCTAGCTCTGTCTACATCTCTCTACTTATAAATAAATAAATAAATTTTTTAAGTGTTTTCAGTTTTGAATATGAGGAGTATAGAGAAGTCATCATATGTAGTGTGATATCACAGAACAAAACTCAGATGCCTACAGTACAAAGAGCCACCTGCATTCCTGCAAGAGTGTAGACAGCAGCACAGAGCAAGCATAAGTAAAGTAGTTGGATGGATTTTGCTAACACATCAAATTTTGTGTACATTATTCCTACAACTTTCATTAGTCAGGAAGAGTGTGTCTGTACAAATATTCAGTTTGGTTAAAAACAATAGAGTGTGAGCCTAGTAATTCCACTCATGTGCTCAGCAGTTTGACTCACAAAAATTCGCACCCAGAAATGTGCCACTTTTATTTTACAAGGTTAAGAATAATCTGAGTAATCACATAGCACTTCATAAACACTTGAGACACTTTCCGTTTAATTTTGAATATTCTAATCTCTGAGAAGATTTTTAGAAAGATTAGCATCATTTGATTGAGACTCCATTTATAATCTTGCTCAATTAGCATTACTGCCTCGCCCAGCAATCTGAAGTTCACAGTCTCCTGAGCTGCCGCAGTGGTGAAGTGCAGCTGTGTGGGGGATATTTTCGCTTACTTCACTTAATTTCTTCCTTGAATACTCGACATCCAGCTAATTATCTGACTAAATATCCAATTAATATACAGCATATTTGCTAGCCACTTGTAGACTTGGTATTACTTTTCCTTTCCAGTGAAAAATCTATACATATTCCTCCCCCACAAAATGTGAAGCTGGGCTCATGGATCCTGCATATGATGTCTTATGGTGTGTTCTGTCTTCTCACTGTTGGTATGTTAGTTACCATCCCTCACACAGCCTGCCGGGCTGTCTCTGCTCAAGTTGTCAGCATTGATCATGTGAGCCCATTATCTCGTCTTGGGCTGCTCTCTGAGCTGGCGCCTTGCTCATTTCACTTTCTTTAGCTGCATCCAGCATTGTGTTTTGTCTCCCATATCAACAAGATCCTCACATCCAGTCGCCTTCTTTTTGCTTTCAAGGTGGAAAATACTGTTCTAATTAAGGGCCACTTTTTTTAACCCTTAAGAGATGCTTGTCTGAACAATCATGTCAGAAACATGGTTAGTTCATCTACAAGAATGGGTGCTGGAAAATATGGGGGTGAGGGGATTTTCCATAGGTAAGAAAATGTAAACATAGAGAAATTAAGTAAAGTTTTTCCTGTACAGATAATTCAACAATATATAATTGTTGGTTTTGATCAGAATTGTTTGTGATCACTTTTCAATTGTGGATAAAATAAAGTTTAGAGGCTGATTTTCTTTACTGAGAACCTTCTGAGAGTAAAAAATTGCTGAGAGTTTTTATTTCTACATAACATAAAAATATATATTATACCATCTTTCCCTAAAGAGCCATGCCAACATTAATATTAACACATGTTCTCAAATTTTGCATGAAGTCTAAAAATAATCATAATGCACTTTCCCCATGGTATCCAAATTCACATAAAAATTAGCCCAATAGGCTTTTAATTATATTTAAATATTGGTGTGCTACACATTCTATATTTCAAAAGTTGCCAGACTTTCAGTGGGGTGTGGTGACCCATGCCTCTGATCCCAGTTCTGATCCCAGAACTCAGAAGCCAGCGATAAGAGACTCACAATGAATTGGAGGCCAGCCTGAGACTACATTGTGAACTCCAGATCAGCCTGGGCTAGAGTGAGACCCTATATTGAAAAGCCAAAGAGCAGAAATAAACAACAAAGAAAAGTTGCCAGCCTTTCATCTTCAGATTGAGTTCAAGTTCAGCCTTGACTGGATATTGAGTTGGAAGCCAGTCTAGGCTACATGATACTTTACCTGAAAAAAAAAGCAAAGCAAACCCCAGTTTTCAAACTTATCAAACTTGTAATCTCTCATAAATCCCACAATACAGTGTTCACTTTTACATCTGTTCATATTTACGAATGGCTTTTCAGGTCAAACTTATTCCTAACGTCCTTATCATGATTGGAATGATCAATACTTCATCATAGTCAGTAAAATGGATCTTGGGTTAAAAAATTAAATGTTTGATCATATGATCAGTATTATATAATATATATATATATACATATATGTATAAAATAATTTAATCTGCAATTTCTAAATGCAATTATGTTACATTTTTGCCAATATTTTCCTCTCAATAGCTCAGCCTAGATAATCCTGAATTGGTTTAAATATGTGAGATGGTAGAGATTTGTTGTTACAGCTTAAAGAGATCTATGAAGCAATAGCATGTATTAATTAAGAGAGATAAGGAATGATATATAAGGCAATATTTTAAAAGTAGAGCACACAGTACTTTTTAATTATATTTTAGCTTGCTTAAGAATTTAATTAATATCACAAAGCATATAAAGAAGAGAAATGCGAGGAACTTTTATAAAGTAACCCAACATAAAAAAATGCTAAGCTACAAGACATATTTTTTTCTCTTGCAAGATTGATAAGAATTTACAAAACTGTGTTTAGTCTGTGCATGCTTATGTGTTTTCATAAAATTGAAAATTGAATGCATTCAAATGACCTTCTTTTTCAAATAGTGAACATAATTGTTTGATAAAAATCTAATTTTTCTGATGTCATCTAATTGAATCCTGTCTTTGTATTAAGTTAAAATTGTTTTTAGAGCTACATTAATTCAGTTCTCCAAAGATTTATGTGATAGAATCAAAGAAACATAACAAATCAGCTGAAGACAGGTGCTTCCCAACATTATCTTACAATACAAGAATGAATAATGTTGTATGAATTAAAGCAGGTATAGGTGCTTTGGAAGGCCTTATGTCTTTAGTGAGAGATTAGGACCATTAATTTAATTCCTTCCCTCTATATGCATTCCCTAAGGATTGAAATGGCCCAAAAGAGAAAGAAATAACCGAATGACTTTTCATCTTATAGTAATGACATTCCTCCTTTTTAAAAATCTGAAAGGCATGTTAAATATGATAACTTCGTATAGGTCCATCTTTGTCCCCAGAAGGCAATTATGAATATATGTGTGGAAAAAAACTATAAGGAAAGGTACTTTTTTACTTTACCTCAGAGTTCAGAAAAGTCAAACTTCATGATTGGTATAAAGTTGTTAAAAGCCTTAAGCTTGGCAAACAATGCTTATTAGAATTTCAAATGTGATGGGGTTCCCTAATTTATAGGACATCATGTGGTTTAGATTACAAATTGCATGACAACAAAGCCCTTTTGAACTCGCACCTTAAAATCACTTATGAACCCTTATCATTTGGTTTTGTGAAAATAATTCAGAACAGTTGAGTGTACATGACAATTGGAGCCCAGCCAAGGGAGTTAACATCTTTATTGAAAGCAATATTCCTAATGTGTTTGCTTATTGATAGTATAATTCTAACAGGTGGATTATTTGGAGAATTTGTCTTCACCCAATGATAAAAGCATGCTATTTAGCATTCCTCCTTACTTACACTACATTTTACGAGTGAATGGGTCATATTTATTTTCCTTTTTCCATCCTTTTTTTTTTTCCTTTTCAGGTGTAATCTAGCTCCTGTTGTGGAGTTTGCTGCAGATGTGGGAACTAAATCAGATTTTATTACCATGAACCCATCAGTTGTGCAAAGAGCATTTGGAGGCTTTCGGAATGAGAGTGACAGAGAAAAATTTGTGCATAGACTTTCCATGCTGAATGACAGTGTCCTTTGGATTCCTGCTTTCATGGTCAAAGGAGGAGAGAAGCACGTGGAATGGGTGAATGCATTAATCCTTAAGAATAAACTGAAAGTGCGAACTGCCTATCCATCATTGAGACTTATTCATGCTGTCAGAGGGTAAGTGACTGGAAAGGACCAGCCTGTCCTTGGCACAGCAGAACACGTGACTAAAGATTATCCCTAGAAAGTAAGGAGCATCAGTAACATCTCCAATGGGAACATATTTACATTATTTTACTTATTTATTATTGAAAATTATGGTGTGGGACTTGATATATATGTCTGCTCTTGAAGAAACTATTGATTTTTTAATATTTGTCTTGCTACAGAGTAATAAGAATTCATAGTAAAATTGATGCATTTAGGATGACAAAATTGTGACAGAAATGTTAACTGACTAGTGGGCAATATTGTGCAGACATAAATACTAGATTTGGGTGAAGAGAAATTATATTAAGGAACATCTGTAGCTAAGAGCCTGTGAGCAAGAGAAGTCTGGCTGAGATAATATGCCTTAATGCTTCGCTCCAAGGTCACAGTAGTCCTTTGGTATAATTTAAGGCACTGTTTCCCTTTTAATCAAACAGCTCATGATTCTTTTTAAAGTAGAAAAAATAATCTCTTGCTTAAGTGTGAAAAATTGCAAAAAGGCCAAATCGACTTGTGCACATAAGTGTATACAATAAACAACTCAAAATAGAGACATTCTATATATGTTTGAATGCATATCCAGTATCAAATACCATAGATACAAACATGAAACAGAACTGATCACTACCTTTGAGCAACGCACAGGTTTATGTTGGACACACAGGTGTATGGTTCTTAAATAGCATCACAAACAGACATATTGTTGGTAATGAGTAATTTGTTCCTAGAGGTCACAAATCCATAAAGAGCCACACATTTAAACTATCTTAAAGACAGAAAGATAAAATTTCTAAAAGGCATAAAAATTGATGGAGATAAAGGAGACAGAGAGATATGTGGAAAGAGAGAGGGGGAAAACAAGGGGAGGAGAATGCATTGAGAAAACAAATTAAGTGCACACAAAGCCCTTTGTGGAATTTTGAAATAAAGAAGAAAGTTGGGATATCACTTTACTCCATAATAACATAATATTCATGTCCTATAATTCAATTTCATAATTAATTCTGGTATATATTTCTTGATTCAATACCAAAAGGAAATGAGAGATATGCTTGAAATACTACATCTTTCATAAGTTACTATCCAGGTCAAAATAAATATGCTTAACAGTGATTTCAAATAGGTGTTTATTTTGTTTTTGGTCATGTGACTTTTTCCCAGGCTGGCTTCTAACTGCTGAGTCAGGTGGCCCTCTTTCATTTTCTCCAGTAGCTGAAAGTATATATAAGGCTACCATCACACCTAGTTCAGAGAGTTTAGACAGAAAACCTGGAGACTCTCTTACTTCTCTGTGAACTCAAGTTTTATATTAATTATTTTTCTTCCATAATTGATAATGAAATGATTAATTTATAAGTGTTGCATTCCAAAGAACAATGATACAAACTTGGGACCACTGGTAAAAATATTTGGCATGCTTTATTGTTTTTACTGTGTTTTAGATTATTTTGATCTGACTGGTTCTAAATTCTCTGGAAAGAACTTACCTAACCACTCATACCCCTTAGGGTTGAAGGATTGCAATCCAAAAGGTGGTCAATGATATAAAGCCTTTATATTACAGTGGTCAATCACCTTTCACATTAGATTGAAAAGTATACACATGGTATGTCTGAAAGATAATTTTGTATATGAAATTATCAAAACTAATACCTTATTACAGGCAATATAGTGTCACAGTATAATTTATGTAGCTAGAACTCTGAAAGA
>PVHP010033601.1:0-19677 GCA_004024765.1 Zapus hudsonius
TTTCCTTTCTACTTTCTTCCCGCCAGGATCTTGACTAAGTAGCTATGACTTGCCAATTGCCAGGCTGGTTTCTGGGAACAGGGCAGTGAGCCAAAGGCCAGGGACTCCCCTGTGGGCCTCAGTTGGGCACGTGCCTTTAATCCCAGCCCTCAGGAGGCAGAGGTAGGAGAATCACTGTGAGTTCAAGGCCAGCCTGGGACTACAGGATAAGTGCCAGGTCAGCCTGGGCTGGAGTGAGACCCTACCTTGAAAACAACAACAAAACAAACAAACAAATGAAAGAGAGGCTGATTTCCAGAGGGGTGTGGTGAGTGGCCCATGGTGGCCCAGACTAAAGGCCCGGCCCTCCGCTCCCTGCCCTGTGTCCTTGGCACACCAGAGCTGGGACACATTGGTTCACACCTACAGTGCCATCCTGTGCCACACTGCTCCTTCCTCACTTAAACAGTGTGAAGAGCCCGCTCATCCTATGTCCTACCTGGAGATGCTCCGGTCTCTTTGGGCCAAATCCCCATTGGATCGTGACCCCTCAGTCCCAGCCGGAAGCTGACATGCCAGGCCAGGGAAGCTTTCTGTTGTAGACTGCCCTTTTCCTGGAAAGCACACGAAGGAGAGAGGGGGAGGGAAGAAGAAAGAGGACGAGGGCTGAAGGAAGAAAGAAGAAAAGAGGAGACAAGGAGGAGGAGGAGGAAAGAAAGAAAGAAAGAAAGAAAGAAAGAAAGAAAGAAAGAAAGAAAGAAAGAAAGAGAAAGAAAGAAAGAAGAAAGATGGCAGAAAAGAGGAGATAAGCCTGGCATGTTTGGGACCCTGGATGACCAGTGTGGAGGGACATGTGGCTTCCAGGAACAGGGGATCCTGGGAAGTGGGGTTAGAAAGGAAGGGATGAAGGAGTCGGAGGAAGGATTGAATCTCCAGCCTGTGGTCAATCGGTCGGCACTCCTCAGCACCCCAAGGGTGATCTGCTTTAAGGCACCTCTTCTGGATCCTCAGAGCGTGTTTGGCTCTAGATTAGTGTTCTGTGTCAAGCCTGTGAAGGTTCCTCCCTGCAGGTGCGGCCGTGATGCTGAGGAGAAAGGAAGTTTCTGGATAGGGAGAAAGGAAGTCCGGTGTGTTCACAGCGACTTGGCTGCCATGTGTGTTTATGGGGAAACCAGAGATGTCCAGGTGTTATTTACCATCAATTAAAAATATTTCCAGTTGTCTGGGGAGATGGCTCAGAGCCCCAGCACCTCCCTAAAAAGCTGGGTGTGACCTCACAAGCCTGTAACCCCAGTCCTGTGGGAAGCAGAGACCAGAGGATTACTAGGGGGCTCACTGACTAGCCAGTGTGACCAAAAAAATGGCAGCTTCAGGTTCCAAAACAGCCCCCCCATATCAAAGAAACAATATTGAAGAATGATACAGGACAATACATGTCATTCTCCTCTGGCCTCCATGTGTGCTCATGGGGTACCTACTCTGCACACACACATGTGTATGTACTATACATCACACCACACACACACACACACACACACACACACACACACACAAAATGTCCATGTCTCCTGGGCTGGTGATGCTAAATAGCTGGTCCCTCGAAGCTGCTGGTATCTTTCTCATCATGAGACCTTGGATCAATACTCAGTGGCTTCATTCTCTGTGGCCCGACAGGTAGGGGATTATTGAGTCTATTTCACAGTCATCAACACCAATAGAATACAATCCCAGCATTTGGGGAGCTGAGGCTGAGTTTGAGCCAGCCTGGGCTCCATAGTGAGAGATTCTGTCTCAAAAACACATGAAGGGAATAAAAGACTGAGTTTGAGGCACAGTAACCAGTAGGTTCAGAGTGGCCTGGCCTCAGGGGATCCCCAAGTGGAGCCTGTACCCTCTTGGGCTTTCCTCCTCAGTGCTGAACATTTCTGACCTCACTACGAAGGGCCCACCTTTGCTGGGGTCCCTGAGCAGTTGCCCAGTCCTGACCAGCTCCAGGGTGCAGGGTCCTATCTTCAGGGACATGAGTCCAGTGGAAGGTTCTGGTAGCTGGCACTATAGACCCCCAGGACTGAGAGAGACAGAGATGCCAGCCCTCCTGTCAAACACCCTTCTCAGAAATCCCAACCTGTGCTCCAAGAAGAGGGCAAGGCGAGGCTGGGCTAATCTGAAGACCTCTTCCTTGCCTTGGGGCTCCTGCCTCCCTGAACCTCATGTCTCCAGGAGTTGGCTGATGGCACACCAAGCTCAGCCTTCAGTGAGTCTCACGGTGAGCCAGGCCTTGTGCAACTCTGTGGAGATGCTGACCCTACATGGGTTCAGTCCACAGTCTTTCTGAGCTCTTCCTGGCCAGGGTCCCTTCACTGCATGTGCAGACCAGAGCCAGACACTCCCCCGGCCTCTGGGGACCCATGATTGGATGTTGGTGTTGACCTAATACCTTGTCTCTGACTGCAGATTCTCAGGGGCCCATCGACATCCAGGGTGCCCTCAGATGACTCAGTGGATAAATCACTTGCCTCACTGGGGCCTTCCAAGCCCAAGCCCCTGAGTTCACATCTCCAGAACCCATGTACAAGGTGAACAGGTCTAGTAGCTCACGCCTTTATTCCCAGCACTCGGGAGGCTGAGGTAGGAGGATCACCATGAGTTCAAGGTCAGCTTGGGCTACAGAGTTCCAGGTCAGCCTGGATTAGAATGAAACCCTACCCCCCAAAATAAATAAGTAAATAAGAAAAATAAAGCTGGAGGCTGGAAGCATTTGCAGGTTTCTGTAATCCCAGCATGCCGTTGGCTCCAGGAGGTAGAGACAAGAGAATTTTCTGGAAGTTTGGGGACCAGCTAGTGTGGCAAATGCAATGATGGGCAACCAGAAACCCTGCCTCAAAACAAAGTGGAAGACAAGAACCATCACCTGAAAGTTTCCCTCTGACCCTCCACTCAGTGGTCGCACAAGCATGAATGGGGTGGGCGGCCACACTCCCTCCAAGGTTCTGGAGGAGGACATTTCCTGCCTCTTCCACCTTCTGGGGGCTTCAGTTGCCCTTGGATTGTGGCTTCATTACTTGTCTCTGCCTCCAGCTCCTTATGGCCTCTCTGTCTGTCGGTTGTTCAAATCTCCCTCTTCTCTCATAAGGACCCCATCACTGGACCAGTAGTCTCCCTCCTTCTGGGTGGTCTTGACCTAAGAGTCCTACAAAGACTTTTAATCCAAATACAGTCATATTCTCCTGGTCCAGTATCTGGACATATTTTTGGGGTAACCATTGAGCCCTAAAGGGGTACCAAGAGACCACACAGGAGGGATGCTGAGCTTGAACCCATCCACATGGGGTCATTTCCCTCCTCCCAGTGGGTAGGTCTCTGTCCAAGTTTCCTTAGGTCTGGGCACCACCCCTCTGGGACAAGAAAACACGTAAGGTATCAGGCGTATCCAAGCAGCCTCTGGAGGGGCTGTGAGAGACTGCTTTAGAGAGAAGCATTCCCTCTAGACTACCTGCAGGCTGGATTTCAGCCTCCCTGGGCTGTGTAAGGGGTGCAGAGGGGTAATCCACCGTGAAGCTAGGGATGGAGGTGGCCCACCCTGGATCTCTGCAGATGGCCCCGCTCTTCCACACCTCCCCTAACCCTGTCCATAACAGATTGTGAATCAGCTGGGATAGATGTGCCGAGCCAGGGCTTTGCCTGAGCGAGGAGGACAGGGTGGTGCCCAGGGCAGGGTGGTGCCCAGGGCACAGTGATGCCCAGAGCATGGAGAATTCCTAGACAATCACAAATAACTTTAAGGGCCATCTAGGCTATTATCCCGAGTGACTCGTGAGCCATTCAGAAACAAAGGTTCAAGATTGAACAGTCCCTGCTGCCCAGGGCCCTAGGATCTGAGGGGCCAGGCTGGGGTGGTGCAGAGAGAGCAGAGGCCATGCAGTCTCCCCAAACAGGCCCCAGCTGTAGCCTTGGCTGGCCCTGCCAAGTGGAAAGAGTGGGGAGGGGGGTTGCTGGAGGGGTCTGGCCCCTGGCTGGACTTGACCGCAGCTCTTTCCCTCAGGAGGGGCGGGGCTTGTGATGAATGGCTGTGTCATCGGTTCTGATGGAATGCTGAGGCCAGAGGCTCAGGAAGAATCCCCCTCTGCGCCCCTTCCCCAGCACGTGCTTTACAAACCAGAGAGGGCCACTGGGGTCGCACCTGAGAAGCAGCTTGCAGAGCCCCTGGAATGCAGTTCCAGCAACCCGTTAGAATAGCTAACTTAGGCTTTCTGGGGCTGCCTAAGGTTTAAGGATTAGCATGAGTGACATAGCCCTGGGCCACTTAGGACCCGAGCTGGGGACAATAGGGGAAAACAGGGGCTTGATGTGTTGCACGGGGTACTGCAGACCTCAGTCCATGTCTCCATGTGGTGGTTCTGCCAAGCTCCGGGCAGGCTAGCTGTTGTGACTCTGAGCATTCTCTATAATGGAGAATTCAAGGATCAAGGCCGTGCAAAGATCCCGATGCCTGGATTGCAGGTTGGTACTTGCAACATGAAGAAATCGTGATTAGCCGCAAGGACACAGGCTTTCCCCCGCCCCGCAGCTCAGTCAGAGGCCACCATTCTGGGAAGTGCTCCACCACACAGCTCCTCCTGTTGGTGAATTCACTCAGCAGGTTTCTAAATCACTTTCCTGATTCTTACCACGGTGACAGGCAAATAGTCTAGCCTAGAGAATGTCCAGGGTTTTATTCTCTGACAATGAAAGAATTCAGGACTGGAGAGATGGCTCAGCGGTTAAGGCACTTGCTTCCAGTGCCTAAGGACAGGGTTCAATTCCCCAGGACCCACATAAGCCAGACCCACAAGGTGGTGGTCCTGGTGCTCTCTCTCTCTCTCTCTCTCTCTCTCTCTGCTTTAAAAAATGAATAAATAAAATATTAAAAAAGAATTCAGAGGCAGGGAAATATTTTAAAACAATAAAGTTTATTTTA
This sequence comes from Zapus hudsonius, assembly GCA_004024765.1. Taxonomy (NCBI): domain Eukaryota; kingdom Metazoa; phylum Chordata; class Mammalia; order Rodentia; family Dipodidae; genus Zapus; species Zapus hudsonius. The sequence goes on from PVHP010033601.1 coordinate 4,937, forward strand.
GAGTAAGAGGGAAAAAGTAAGAGTAAGAAAGGAAAAGAAAGTCGACTCCTCAGAGAGGAGGGGGCTTCCAAAACTCGGAGCACACACAGCTTCCATGGAAACTGAACTTTTCTTGAATGGGAAGACCCTCTGGTCCAGGGTGTGTGATTGCTCGGCTTGGGTGAAGGTGAGAGGCCCTGATTGGTTTATGGTGTATCCAGTCCTGCAGGTCTTTGGGAGCTGTCAGGCCCTCCCACCAAGGCAGTAACGTGGGGAGAAATTCTTCCAGGTGGGGAAGGAGAAGCGATTGCCTTAATTTATCAAGGGGCTCTTCCCAGATCTACCTACCCAGAAATCTGTCTCCTGCAGTGTTTCAGATAATTCTCTCTCCTGAGCCCTGCCACTTCCAGGAATCCACCCCCCACACACAGTGGCAAAGTCCCAAACACAAGGCACAAGGCTTTTGGTCACTAGTCATCTGCTGGTGTTCTGCATGGGGATTGTTTTGCATCATGGGTGGAAATGTCACAGGCTGGGAAGATGGCTTAATGGTTAAGGTGTTCTCCTGCAAAGCCTAACAACCTGAGTTCCATTCCCCAGCACCCACTGAAAGCCAGATGCACAAAGTGGTGCATGCATCTGGAGTTCGTTTGTGGCAGCTGGAGGCCCTGGAGCACTCACTCACTCATTCTCTCTCTCTCTCTCTCTCTCTCTCTCTCTCTCTCTCTCTCTCTCTTCTATCTCTATCAGCTTGAAAATAAAAAAAAATATTTTTTAAAAAGAATCAACCCCAGCTGACATGGTGTTGGTTTTGTTGCATGGATATGTCCATGTGTTCATCACTGTTGACAGTGACCTTGGTCATCAGATTGAGTTGGCATCTGCAGGTGTCTCCCCTGTAAATAGTTAACATGGATTTTGTAGGGAGACGCATCAGGACTGCGTGGATATCCAGTTCCTCATCCCACTTTCAATGAATGCTCATTGATTTATAAAGTGTGAGCTCAAGGGTTCCTGTTTACTTAGTAGGTTGATCCGTCAATACCATTATTAATTTCAAGCTCAACACATCCCCTTTGGCCCCTTCATGGTGGCCTCTGTGTCTTTTTGCCAGACCCCTCCTGTTCTTCGAGTACTTCCTCACCCTCCAACCAGAGGGACAAACAGGCTGCTGCCTCCAGGATCAACTAGTTCTTCAAGGATCCTGGCTCCCCTTTGTGGTGATGGTGATGGTGATGTGTGAATGTGTAGCGTGAGTGCTACAGTGTGTGTGGAGGTCAGGTGACAATCTCAGGGTGCTGGTCCTCCTTTCCACTTTGTTTGAGATAGGATCTCTTTTGTTTTGCTGCTGGAAGGACTAACTCCCTGAGAGTTTTTTTTTTTTTTTTTTTTTGAGGTAGGGTCTCTCTCTAGTCCAGGCTGACCTGGAATTCACTGTGTAGTCTCAGGGTGGCCTTGAACTCACGGGGATCCTCCTACCTCTGCCTCCCCAGTGCTGGGATTAAAGGTGTGCTCCACCACGCCCAGCCTCCCTGACAGTTTTATGATTCTCCTGACTTCACTTCCTGTTGCTATAGGCACCTTGGGATTACAGTCCCTTGGGCCATTGCATGTCTGGCTTTATATATATATTTCCCCAGGAGGTAGAGAATGAGAGTGTGAGAGAGAATGGACACATCAGGGCTTCCAGCCACTACGAACAAACTCCAGATGCATGCACCACTTTGTGCATCTGGTTTTATATGGATACTGGGGAATCAAACCCAGGTGGTTAGGCCTTGCAGAACCTTAACCACTAAAAAATCTCTCCAGCCCACACATCTGGATTTTTATGTAGGAATTTGAACTCTGGTCAGCAGGCTCACAGAGCAAGTACTTTTAACTGCCAAGCCATGTCCCTTCCCTCATCCTTTTAAGGGAGAAAGGTAATTAGAAGTCAAAGTCAAGGGGTTAAACGTGTTCATGGTGATGCTGCTGCTTTCCTGGCCTTTGCTGAGCAGAGCTGGGGGTGTGCAGGTGTACTTATTTACAAAAATGTGTGCATGCACACTCACAGACACACATACTACACTGAGCAGAGCTGGGGGTGTGCAGGTGTACTTATTTAAAAAAATGTGTGCATGCACACTCACACACACACATACTACACTGAGCAGAGCTGGGGGTGTGCAGGTGTACTTATTTAAAAAATGTGTGCATGCACACTCACACACACACACACAGTCCTCTAAGGAAGCAACCTTACATGTGGGTGCCATCAGGATTTCCACAAGGGCATTGCTGTGACCAAATACTTACAGAAACAACTTAAGGAAGGATTTGTTCTGGTTCACTGTTTCAGAGGGTCTAGTCGTGGTCATTTGACCCCATCTGCTTAGGAAGAACATCATGGTAACAGGTATGTGTGGTAGAAGTTCTCCTCTCATGGAGACAGGAAGGATTGGGGTGGAGAGAAGCCAGAGACAAGACACCCCTAGGGTGGTTTGATTCAGGCGTCCCCCACAAACTTATGTGCTCTGAATACTTGATCCCTAGCTGATGGCAATTTTGGAATTGGAACCTTGTTGGAGCTGTGTTGTTGGGGGTGGGTTTATGGGTGTTATAAGCCAGCTTCTCCTTGTTAGTGTCTGGCACACTCTACTGCTGCTGTTGTCCACCTGACCAGGAGGTGATGTCCAGCCTCTGCTCACGCCATCATTTTCCCTGCCATGATGGAGATTCCCCTTGAGTCTGTAAGCCAGAATAAACCCTTTCCTCCACAAGATGCTTTTGGTCGGGTTCTTTCTACCAGCAACAAGAACTTGATTGCCACAACCCCAGAGATCTACTTCCTTCAGCTAGGTACAACCTCCTAAGGTTTCTAAAACCTCCAAAATAGCACCATTAGATGAGAGCCAAATCTCTTTCCAAGCCTGCAACACCCCAGCAGTTATAAACTGCTACCCGCCTTGTCCTTTCCTCCAGAGAGCCTCCTTGTTGGGACCTCTGCCCCTAGCTCATCATTTTGGAACAAGTCTAGAGGGTTTGACATTGAGCAGGCCACCACCTTGAATTCCAGGGGCCACAGTGGCCAGGAAGCCAGGTTCAGAGAAGCCCAAGGCCAAGCCCCCTTCCCCATAGGGCTGTACCCCACAACAGGCCTTCTCCCTCGAGGTCTCCACCACCGCCCACCCCTCTGGGGGCACCAGTGGGTGGAGCTGGTGTTGCTGCTTCTGCTTCAGAAGGCAGGCCCAGAGAGGTTCTGCAGGGAGACCTTCCAGGATCTGCAGTCCACATGCCTGGCACAGGTGGGCCATCTTGCATCCACATGGGCCTGTGTTTGAAGACCTCAAGGTCAAGGCCCAGACGGGCATGCTCTAAAGTACCTGGGGTCTGCAGTCTGTCTCTAGTGAGCTCTGTTTGTTCTTCGTTGGATGCTGAAAGGGGCTTAGGGTGAGGTGTCGGGCCTCTGCTTTGTGGTGGACATCTGAGAGGCTGATGGCTGATTATTCCCACATCCTTGTGATCCATGCCAGAAAGACCAGCCCCCGGTGGATTCAAAAGAACCTGCTAGAACAGGGCAGGTTTACAGTGGACAGCATCAACTTTCCCGAGACAGGCACCTGCTGGGCATCCTTATGGAATCCCTTGGTTCCAGGCACAGTCGCCTCTGCTCCGATGGTTTTTCCGCTCCTCCCATCCTCCATCCTTCCAGTTTGATTTGAGTAGTTCCTGCTTATAAGAGGGTCCCGTGTGTGCAATTTAACCTTAACACTAAAAGCTTATAAAGAAAGCAGGCCCCAGACCCTGCCCTGTCCCTGGGCCACACAGCTGCTGTGAAAGTATCCTAAGTGTTTCTCTATGGCTCTCTCTCCATTCATCCAAAATGTCTTCTGAGTGGTCACTGCCTCCAGGAGGCCTTCCTGCCCATTCATAGCTCTTCCTGACCAGCTTCATACTTGCTCATGATGTTTGATTATGTCCAACTCTCCTCCTAGACTCAAAACCTCACAGGGGCAAGGGACTGTCCCAAGCACTGGCCTCAAACTTGCCTTTCTCCAGCCTCAGCCTCTCAAGTGCTAGTGTCAGAGGTGTGTGCCAGCACACCCAGCGACAGTCCTTCCTTACTGGCTGGATTCTGTACTTCAGAGTCATCAGCACCTCCATGATTGTGGGACCAAGTTCAAGCTCTCTACCACAGGCTCCAAGGGATGATGGCAGGCATCTCCTCATTGGTCAACACTTCTAGAGTGGGTTTTGCCCTGCATTAAGGCAGCATCTCCACAATGCCACCCACATAAAGGGTGTTTCTGTACCTGTCTGCTCAGGCTTCAGCCATATTGGATGCTGGGTCTTTGGACACAGGGAATGGCCAGGACCAAACTGCTAAAATCTACAGCCCAGGTTCCCATATGGACAGGAGGGAGAGCTCAAGAATTGGAGAAAAAGCTCCTATCTGGCCCCAGGACACTTTCACTAAAAACTATGTTGGCAGGCTGGAGAGATGGCTCAGCAGTTGAGAGCTCTTCCCATGCAAGCATGGGGACCTGAGAGACCACTTGAGTTTGATCCCCAGGACCCACACAAACAGCAGGCCATGGCCACACACATCAGTAACCCCAGGCCTGTGGGGATCAGAGACCAGAGAATTGCCAGAGCCTCGAAAAACCTATGATGGCATGTGTTCTCATACTGATAACGAGGCTGGCTTTCACCACAGGTGACCAGCTAGTCACAGCTCCTTTCTGCTGGAAAGGCCACCGCTGGGTCATTGTTTAGTTTTCTAGCTGTCTGGGTGACCATAGTCTCCAAGGTCATGGCTGGGAATTCCTGTCTCCATGGCACTAAGACTCCATGGCCTTGACCAGCCCTAGCTCCTCCTCCCTCCCCTGGCTTTTAGCAAGAAGAGCTTAGAATGTGACACTCTGAGGTCAGGACTTTTCTGGGCTCTGTTTCTGTCCTTCCTTGGAAAGAACATTCTGCCATGCTTTACCCTGTGATGCCAGGGTCCCCGAGATACTCAGTGCAAAGTATCTTCTGGGTGCCTTTGCCATCATGTGACTTGGGACAGGTGCAGACACACCCATCCACTCTGAGATACCCTTCTAAGACTGCCACAAACTCAGACTTAAGTGTCCTTTGCTCCTGCTGGGGGGGGGGTCCTGAGGTGGCTTCTGTGAGCTATCTGTGTGAGTGATCCTCTGGATGGCTCATCCTAGGAAGTGTTGTGGTAACCACGCACAACAGGGAGGAAGGCCCAGAGGGATCCATCAAAGGATATTGGGTGATAGGGGTTTCTTGTGGCTTAAACTACACAAGTTTACATTTCCAGCGGACTAAAGTCCTGTGGTCAAGGTCAGTCAGGGCTGAGTCCTGCTGCAGGCTCCAGGGCCAGCCTGCCCTTGCCCTTCCTGATTTCAGGCAGCACTGACATACCTAGGTTGTGGCTTCATTGTCAGCCCACAGGGCAGCACCTGTCCTTCTCACTGGCCTCCGCTCTGTCTTCACACCTCCATGACTGAGGTCCTCTGATCCCTCCCACAATGTCCCTGTGACTGCACACTTGTCCCCCACAACCCTGACTTCACTCCTGCAAGCCCTTTTGGGAGGGAATGTGTGCCAGGTTCCAGGCTTGAGCCAGATGGCTTTTCAGGGAGGTGTTACTTAGCAGTCACAAGTGAACAAGTGAATGGCTGCCCGCAGGGGTCTCTTTTCCCTTTTTCTGGCTTCCTTTCTTTCCCATGCTGGGAGCCTGGCTGTGTGCCAGGACTGCTCATGAGAGCCAAGGGTTCAGAAGGCTTGGGATGGTAGGTCTGGTGCTCCAGCCACCATGGAGGGACTGTATGCAGCTCTGCAGCCTTGCTCTCTTCTTGTCCAGGGGCAGCCCAGGCTGGGGAAGGCGTGATCATAAGTATTGGCAAGATGCCTTCAGGATTCTGGAGAAGCTGAGCAGAGCCGCTGACTGCAGCATCTTCGAGTGATTTGGGGCAGGAATGGTGCACAGCTGGTGAAAAACCTTCCAGAAGCAAGCAGCTGCCCATGACCCCACCCCTAGCTGGATGGGAGGCTGTATCGCTTGGCAGAATGCAAGAGACTGGATGGTACTCTGTTATCAGTGCAAGGACTTCAGAACTCCCAATAGAGACCTGCCGTTTGGAGCCAACACTGTATGGGTGTGGTCGCCTGACCTCTTTCCTCTGGGGGCTCTGCCTAGCTGGCACTGAGCTTCATGTCACCAGAGGGCAGAGAAGTTAAGTAATACTTCTGAAGTCACTCAGCTGGGAGCCCCTGCTTCATGCTGGGGTATCTCCCTCCTGCCTTAGAGAAGCCGAGTTAGGCTGTTCCCTCTCCCATAAGTGTCTCCAGCCTTCGTCTCTCCATCAGCAGAGACGCAGCTCTGCAGGTGTCAAAGGGGGACGGGAATTGAGGACCAGGTCCTTCTTATGGGACAATGACAGTGACTCTCCTGCATTTACTGATGTCACACCTGCCAATGAAACCATCCTATTTACTTAGCCTAGCAAAGTCATCTTTGGGCAGTTGGTCAGCGTGGGACCAGATGCTGTCGGGAAAGAGAGGACAGTGATGTCAGCATCAGAGAAGAGCTGGAGGTGACCAGGTCCTGGTGCTGATCAGGACCAGGTGAGCGAGCAGCCTTGACTGTTGGGGTACAGATGAGGGGCTGGGAGGCTCTCTCAGCTCCAGAGCTGTTCAGGCCTGGGTGCTGGTGTAGGCGCTCCAAGGCGTAGGACTCCAAGACTATGTATGAATCATGGAGGCCCGGGAGAAGCCACGAGAAACGAGACGGCTCTTCAGAGAGCTGACAACACTCCAAGGTACTGTTTAAACTGTAATTTGCCAAGACAGTTTGGAGCGCTTCAATAAAGCAAGTGAGAAATTGCAGACTCCTGGCTTGGTGGACATCAAAGATGCCTCATTGTCAACTTTAAATTTATCTCTTAAGGAACCGAGAGGGAAAAAAAAATGAGATAAAATGGCTGGAATGTGCCAGGAAGGCAATAAGGGTGAACATGAAGCCAAAAGCAGCCATTTCAAGGCTGAGCAAATTGGAGGGAGGGAAGAAATGCGCCTATCCAGCCTTTGAGCAGAAGCAACCAATGGTTATCGGATTGACGAATAACCCAATTAATAGCCAGACAAGAACCCCGTGAACACATTGGGGGGGGGGGAGAACTCAAATATTTTCTTTTGCAACATTGTCATGACTTGTGAGACTAAAAGAGAAACAAAACAAAACAACTTGGTTTTCTTTTCTTTTCTTTTCTTTTTTAAAAGCCAACAATAATCAAAACCAAATTTACATCAGACTCCCAGAGGGAGGCGAGGCTGTCTTGCTGGTCTTTGTATAGAAAATGATATCACAGCCTCGTCACGGGAAAAGGCGGTTAAGGATCAGACAGACAAAAATGTCGGGCAAGAGTATCATTTTTATTACCTGCCAGACCGCTAATAAAAGTCACATGTTTATTTTTTCCGGATTTTTCCAATATCCCGTGCTATTTGTCAATTTTGAAGAATGTGTCGATTCTGGGATTCTTTCTCCGTGTAAGCAAATACTCACCTTTGTACTCAGTTCTCACTCAGCCGCATTCTTTTTTCTTAAAGGGACCCCTCATTGCCTTTGGGTGAGGCCTGTCTCCCTTCAGGTGTTCTGGGCCTATTAGGGCCACTGTGGGAAGCAGGGGCCAGCACTTATGCTGGATGCCCCTTGCAATCATTGCTGTGTCTCTTCTTGCTTGCCAATAGTCCTGGATTTGGGGGGAGGGTCTGACTTGTACCCTGATCCCTAGCTCCAGAAATGCCATCCTGAGCCAGGAATCAGCTTGGCTTACTCCAGGCATCTCTGTGCTGAGTAGTCACCGAGTGTCCATGGGCCAAAACACTGATCTAGACACCCCCTCCTCTGTCCTGCCCAGCCTTGTTTGAACCTCCCACAACCTGTTAGAGATGGAGACAAGGGCTCAGGGAAAAGCAATGGCCCTAGAGGGTCACTCAACTGAGTGTAACCTGCGTCATGGGTATTGGTCCCTAGCCACCAATTGGTTGGTGGTCTCCCAGCGTGGGCATAGTGGCTGGGGGACAAACACTCTGGCACACACACACACCCTGTGCATCTCTGCTGTGTTTACTGCAGAAGAAGCACCAGGTTGAATCATGTTCTCAGAACCCCTCTGGGCACCGGCTGCAGCCACACAGGGACTCATTCATCTGGAAGATGGTCACAAAGATCTCCAACCTAGTCCCTGGAGCCCTTGAACACTGCCATAGCTGGGGAAAGAACCTTTGTGCAGAAAGTAGGGTCAGGTCCTGAATTGGGCGGTGGCCTGCAGTACACCACAAGTGTCCTCATCAGAGGGAGGCAGAGAGACCACACAGAGGAGATGTGTGAAGGCTGAGACAGAGCCTGGGGCCACAGGGTCTGGAGCAGGCAGGAGGGGTCCTCCCTGAAGCCTCTGGAGGGGACAGCCTGCCCACACCTTGATTTCACCCCCCCCAAATTGTTCTAAGGCAGCTGATGATGGTTCTGTTTAAGAAGCATATGAGATGCACACAGCCCTTCTGGCTGTACTCAGAAGAGGGAGCCCACTGCCTGGTCCAGAATCTAGCACACCAGACACACATGTGTGCACATACACACATACATGCACACATGCCCCCACATACACACACACATTGCACACATGCCCCATTGGGAGGGAGGTGTTAGTAGCCATGAGAATGACAAGTCCTGCTCTTCAATCCCACCAAGGTCAGCCTCATCCCCATGTATCAGCCTCCCAACACCTCGTCTCTTGCCTACAAATGAGATGTGGGCATTGCCCTCCAAAGCTGCCATGGAGGCTGAGCAGGGAGCTGGGTGCAGTGAAGGTTCCAGCAGGTGGCAGAACTGTCCTGCTGGAGATGACTGTCACCTGCTGATCCCTGTTTAGTCCGGGAGCATCCAGAGCCTGGTTGTTTCGGTCTCTGCTCTTCCTGCTTCAGCCTCCAGAAGCATCTGGTCCCCATTATCTGTGATGGAGGCACGGGATGTGCACAGGCAGCCCAAGATCCTGCTGAAGCTGGGCCAGTGGTTTAATCAAGAGTCCAGCCCTTTGGTCCACACCAGTCCTCAGAGAGTCAAGAAGGGTGGTTGGAGAGGAGCTGGCAGAAGTGTGGGCACCAGCCCCAGGCTCAGGCTGAAACCATTGCAATCCCAGAATTCCTGCTACACCCCACTATAAAGCCAATGGTGCTGCCTCCTCACAGTGCCAGTCTCCTGCCAAAGGGTTCCTACCAGTGCAGACCACAGGCCAGGAGGGAGCCCGTGAGAGCAACCTCTGCCCAGACTCTCTGACACCTAGAGAGATAAAGGGCTGGAGCAAAGGGAGTGCCAACCTTTTCTTTTGTTCTATTTTTTTTTTTGAGGTCGGGTCTCACTATAGCCCAGGCTGACCTGGGAATTCACTCTGTAGTCTCAGGCTGGCCTTAAACTCATGGTTAACCTCCTACCTCTGCCTCCTGAGTGCTGGGATCAAAAGTGTCCACCACTATGACCGGCTCTAACCTTTTCTTTTATAAAACAGGAAAAAGAAAATACCAGTAGGAGAATGCAGCAGTGATTGGCCAGGCTGAGTGTGCCACTGGAGATCAGAGCAAACCTCGGTGACCTCCTGCTTCCCTGCACCTGGTCCCCTCAGCCCCTTGTTCTGTCTGCCCATCGGTGCATCTAACCGCATTCTCAGCGGACATCCGATTCAATCCTGCATGCGTGCCTCTACAGATGGTGAACTCCATACCTCCTGAGGACCCCCCTCAGACACGGGGACAGCTTGAACTCATCTAGGATTTCCAAATGCCCAGTCTAGCTGTGTCCTGACATAGCTCCCTTTGGGTCTTTGAATGCTGACCCTCACTTTTGGACCTTTGTCCTTTGGTGATGGGACACTGTGACCCCCTCACTACCTCCCTCTCTTCTGCTGTGCTCTGGCTTCACAAAAGGTGTGGCTGGAAAGACACAAAAATGCCAGAACTTTCCACAGACTCAGTACAAGATACAGCGAGCCTTGGCCCTTTGACTGTACTGCCCATTGTGCCAAGATCTTCTGGCACCAAGAATAAAGTATGTGGAGCTGATGGGACAGTCCCCACAGAGCCTGAGCAGGGCCGCATGCCTTCACTCCCTCCCTCCCTTATGCACGCACACAGAGCCATGTTGTGTGACAGGCAGTGGGCACAATTCCAGACATGACAAAGTGCCCCAGGGGATCCAAATCAAAATGATTCCTTGTAGGGTATTGTTTACTCAGCAGAGTGGGTAAGTGAGCAGTAAATGCCATAAAAAAATCATTTTTCTATTTCTGAGGCTGCTCATCAGTGTGATAGGGTTTTAAGTGGTTTGCTGGACTTGCCCCGTGCAGAGGAGAGAAAGCCACACATTCACTGGGCATCGATTCTCTCCCCAGAAGGAACCTTAACCCTGAGCAGAATTAGCCTTTACTGCCAAGAACTTTGCTTCTGACCATCAGTGGGTCATCCTCCCACTACTGGCAGAAGTCACCAAAGAAAGCCACACCCTGGCCACACCAGGTCACAGGTAAGGAACTTTCTCAGTATGTCTGTAACCCTCATCCACCTTCCCCCCAAGATCTCATCCACCTTCCCCCCAAGATCTCTTAGACAGGCCTAAGTCCCAGAACCCCAGAGTGTGCCCTTATTTGGAAATACGGTTTCAGTATTAGGTGTCGTTAGCTTAGATGGGGCCATGATGGTGTAGGGGGACCCCCACCCAACATGACCCGACAACACAGCCTCATCAAAGAGAGACACGTAGATGCAGTTGGAGGGAAGACTGGAGGCATCTGGTCCTAGCGAGAGAATGAGACCAGGAGATAGCCTGGGCTAGAGCCTACCAGGAAGCATGCTGGGAGGCTGGCCTGGAATACACCTTGACCTTGGACATCCAGGAAACTGACACATGTCACACAAGCCCAAAGGCTGGTTTTAACAAGTCTTAGGAGAATAGCCTAGGCATGCACAGACACAAATTAAGAACCCTTTTCACTGGTTCCTTAGAAAGCAGCAAGTGCATCAGTTGGACAGATTTCCCAGAGGACCCGAGGGCTTCTGCGCTGAGTGTCACAGGGAAATCACCACAGAGAAGAGGCACAGGCTGTGATCCGGTGAAAACTTGGGAGCAGCTTAAATTTCTGACAGAAGAGCTGTTCCATGTCCCCTGAGCTGCCCATAACAGCAAAAAAGCTGTGGTTCCAGGACAGGAACCACAGACTATTTTACCCACCAGACACTCAACCACCTCTGTCCCCTGCTGCAGAGAAGCTGCTCCCAGCATCCCTAGCAGGAGAGGTCCCAGGGCCGGTCCAGCGTGTCCCTTGTCTATGGGCTGATCGTCAGGTGATGTTTATTTCAGCTTCCATTTCCGGGTGACAGTCCACCATGAAGGGAACACAAGGCAGCTGGTCCCATGCAGCCCAGTGAGGAAGCAGAGAGGGATGCCTACTGGTGCTCAGCCAACCATCTAGGACTCTGCCCACGGGAAGGAGCTGCTCACAGTTAAAGCGGAGCATCCCACCACGATGAACACTCAGTGCACTTCCAGAGGCTCTTGGCCCAGGCCATCTTTGGTCCTGTCAAGTTGACAATATAAAGCACCACCTACAGAAATAGCTAGCTGAGACAAAGGGCGGAGCCCACAGTGGGCAATGCCAGCCGGATCTCTGATAGGTGCCAGGTTACAAGCAACTGGAATAAACAGAGTAGGATGGACCAGAGACTCACGTGACAGCTTCCATTCGATGGGTGGTATATGTGGGCAGGGCTATGTATTAGGCCCTAGGATGCTGTGGCAGGGTCCCCACAGAAGTGACAGGGTTAAGCACAAGAGGTCAGATGGGAAGCCCACCCAGCCTGAGGATAGAGGGTTCAGGAGAAAGCTGGGGGCTCAGTGGACTTCATGAACTTTCTAGGCAAGCAGAAGTACCTTGGGGATACAGGCAGTGCATAGGTGAGGGTTTGGCCTGGTGGCAGTGTGCACAGCAGAGGGTGCACAGGACCCCTGGGTGGACTCAGACTGCATGCACTTCCAGTCATTGGTAAGGGCCCAGCCTTGGGGCCTTCCTGGTGTTTACCTCTGGAGATCCACTGCTCACACTCCATGCCCAAGGGCCCCATGCCCATGTCTTAGGATGCAGACTCAGCCTGCTTCCTCCAAGATGCTTTCCAGTTCTGCCCAGCCTGGAGAGGCCAGGTAGATCAATGCACCCAGCTGTCAGCCTAGAGGAAACAGCCTCGGGGCTGTGGGTGGGGGGCTTCACAGGATTCAAGGTCCCAGAGCGGTAGGTGTGAGGTGTGTGGGAAAGGCAGGGAGGGATGGCAGTGTCTTTCCACATGGTGAGTAGATTGGGGGAGGCAGGGAAGGTGCCAGCCCAGCTGTGCTGGGGGCCTAAGAGCCAAGCTTCCCGATACTTCGATTGCTCCTGCCCTAGGGACAGCCCCACCTCCTCTGCCCTTCTCTGGAGGGACCCTTCCACAGTTTGGGGAGAAGGGCATACAACCTGTTTACATTACTCCGTGCCATTAAGAAAATGGGTCATTAACGTAGGCTGGCTGGCTGTAGGGTGTCCAGATCTCTGCACAGTGCCTAAGGCAGGAGAGACAGGAGGTAGGACCTCCTATTTGGTCTATGGATGGACAGTGGCCTTGGGGATAGCCTCAAAGGGACCTGGAGCTGGGGTGCATATGGAGCCCCACTCTGCCATTTGGGGCTGGGCAACACTTTGAGGTCACTTAGAGAAGGCCAAGGGCCATGCTCTTGACACTTGCTGAACAAAGCTACTGGCCAGCTCCAGGCCATAACACTTTATAATGCCCAGAGGCCAAGGAATGCTCAACCCCCTGAAGCTGGCCTGAGGAAGGCCAGGCTGATGTCTGCTGAGGGGAAATCTGCCCACGACACATGGTCCAACCTTCATTTCCCATGATTTCCTTGGTCAAAGCTGGCAGGGGCGATGCCTGTATCTGGGCATCTCTCTACCCACAATGAGATGGACAGGCAACTCCATTCATTCACTCACTGGACACTAGGTTCCCCACTCCTCCCTGCAGTCTGGACCCAGGCAAAGTTTGCCCACATCTGGTCTTTGATTCCCCTTAGATCCACACAGCAGCCCCTGAAAGAGTCCTCAGAGGAGAGGGCCCAAGCACCCCCAGACACAGGCCCAGTGTGATGCCCCAACCCCAGGTAGGCAGGGAGATACTCTCAGAAATCGAGAGGGGCCAAGGCTGTCCCATTGCAGCTCCTGAGCAGTGTGGGAACACAGTTGGCCTACAGAGGGTTCGGGCTGGGTTCTGTCCCTGCAGAGGAAGCCCTGGCATTCAGGCACTAGACTTCTAAAACACATTCATGCCATCACCCACCCACTGAGTTGCTCCCAGTCATTTGAGGCCCCAAATTAGGGCCTCGATTCTATATATTGCCCAATCCAGCAGGTAGGGGGCATAGTCAGCAGGAATCAGAAGAGGCCTATGTGTGGCACAACGGTGCCACCCAGCGGCCACTACCAAATTGCACCGTCAGGGCAGGCAATTCTGAGGGAGACAACGCTTGCAGCAGAAAGATTGATTCACAAACTGGCCTCCTCCAAGCCCCCAGGAGATGGTGTGGACTGAGGGCCTTCCACCCATGATCTCTACCATCCAGGACTGAATTTCAGCAAGTGAAATCAAAGGCCCCTAGTAAATTTCAGGTGAATGAGGAGGTCAATTTCCATTAATCTGAAATCAACCTTGGCTACGATTCATGTGTCTCTGGCAAACAAAGGCTTTCTACTTTTGAAGTGTGGTGGGCCTGGCATAGAAGCTCTTGCCCCACGCCCATCACTGTGGGGCTGCAGAACAGTCTAGAATTGAGTACTGACCTGTGCCAGCATCAAGCACTTCTGGGACAAGCTACTGCTGAGTTGTGACCTCATCCAGGACCTCGCATTACAGAAGAGTGAAACTGAGGCTCAGACAATTGATTGGAAAGCAACATATAGATTTTACAGTCATGAACATCTTTGTCCTCATGGTAATGGCATCAGGAGGTGGGGCCTTCAGAAGGGATGAAGTCGAAAGGTGGAGCCCTCAGGATGGGGTCAGCACCCTGACAGATGAGGCCAGAAGCCCTGTGGGCACGCCCAACTCAGTGTTAAAACCTCATTGATGAACAAGGGACCCATACCCACAGCCATTCAACCAACTCAGGATAAGACAAATGTGTTTGTGTTTTTCAGGATACAACGAGAGAGCTGTGGCCCATCTAACCTTAGCAACCAACTGTAGGCCGATGGATGAGATCCTGACAAGAGAGGAGCCACCATAGTCATATCAGGGAGGATCCATAGGGAACTCAGCAGACAATGAATGATGAACAAGGGACCTATAACCACAGTCATTCAATCAACACAGGATAGGCCATTGAGACAGAAACCAGGGATTTTCGACACAAGGACCTCTAAGCTCGCAACATTAAAGCAGCCTTTTTACTCACCCACCACGACTCAGGGAACTGAGCGGAAGAGGGGGTGGAAAGATTGTGAGAGCCGTGGTGGGGGAGACTGTCCGGAGGCATGGCACCCATCAGTAACAACTCACTTGGGCCAGGAAGACCGGGATGAGTACTAAGATATACAGGATCCCTTGCCACAAGGACTAATACAGACAGCCCACGGAGGAGGATATACAACTGATCAGGGATGGGGAGGGGGGGAATTGGGGAAGTCGGG
>PVHP010033602.1:0-14301 GCA_004024765.1 Zapus hudsonius
AAAAAAAACCAAAATAAACATATTATTTAGCAATTGCACTACTGAGTATATTTGTATATGAAATCCCACATGTTAAAGAGAGACATACACTTCCCTGCAGCATTATTGATAAGACCCAAGTGAGGCAATCAACCCAAAAGTCCACTAGGGCCAGAAGAAATGAGTAATGAAAGAAATATATCTCAAAAATAACAGGCTATATACAACAAACTTGCAGGCAATATTATGCTAAATAGGGAAAAACTTAAAAACATTTTCATCAAAATCAGAAACAAGCCGGGCATGGTGGTGCACACCTTTAATCCCAGCACTCAGGAGGCAGAGGTAGGCACCCTGAGACTACACAGTGAATTCCAGGTCAGCCTGGGCTAGAGTGAGACCCTACCTCGAAAAAAAAAAAAAAAACTCAGAAACAAGACAAGGGTATCAACTTTCTACTCTTTTTTGTTTGTTTTTTCAGGGTAGGGTCTCACTCTAGCCCAGTTGACCTGGAATTCACTATGTAATCTAAGGGTGGCCTTAAACTCCTACCTCTGCCTCTCAAGTGCTGGGATTAAAGGTGTGAGCCACCATACCCGACTAATTTTCCATTCTTATTCAATACAGTATTGGAAGTTTTAGCTAGAGCAACTAGACAAAAGACACATAGAAAGGATACAAATAGGAAAGAAATCAAATTATCTTTACTTGTGGATGATATGATTCTATACATAAGCAACCCTAAAAACTCCACCAGAAAACTATTAGAGTTGATAACACTTTGAGCAAAGTAATCAGTAGCATTCCTATATATTACCCGGGGGGGGGGGGGGGGAAGAAACCTTAGAATAAACCTAACCAAAAAAGTGAAAAAACTCTACAAAGAAAACCTTGAAAACATTCAAGAGAAATATTGAAGAAGAAAAAAAATTGAAGACACTAGAAAATGGAAAGACATTCCATGTTTATGGAATCAATACTGTGAAAAGGCTATTTTACCAAAGCAATTTACAGATATAATACCAATCTCTATCAAAATTCCAATGCTACTTTTCAATGAAATAGACAAAACAATCCTAAAATTTATTTGGAAACACACACACCCCAAAACAAACAAACAAACCCTCATATACCCAAAGTAATCTTAGCAACAAAAATAAGGCTGGAGGTATCACCGTTCTTGATTTCAAGGTATATTGCAGAGCCATGGTAACAGAAACAGCATGTACTGGCATAAAAACAAACATGAAAATCAATGGACCAGAACAGAGAATCCAGATATAGACCCAAGCAGCTATAGCCATCTAAGTTTTGATAAAAATGACAAAAAATACTCACTATAGGAAAAAAAAAAAGAGAATCTCTTTAACAAATAGTGCTGAATCAACTACAAGTTGATCAAAGGCCTTAATCTCAGACCTGAACCTGAAGCTGCTAGAGAAAAAAGTAGATGAAGCACTTCAACATATAAGAATAGGCAAGGACTTTCTGAATAAGAACTCCGGTCAAGATTAGTAAGTCAAATGACCTATGAAAGGGTAATGGAGGATACCCTACCTAGTCCAAAGCAGAAATCCAGAGACTCTTAAATTCTCAACAGTAAAGCAGACTTAAAACTCACCCACTAGCCGGGCGTGGTGGCGCACACCTTTAATCCCAGCACTCGGGAGGCAGAGGTAGGAGGATGGACGTGAGTTCAAGGCTACCCTGAGACTACAGAGTGAATTCCAGGTCAGCCTGGACTAGAGCGAGACCCTACCTCGAAAAAACAAAAAAACAAAAACAAAACAAAACAAAAACTCACCCACTATACTATGATTCAGGGAACTTTGCAGAAGTGGGGGGAGAATATCCAGAGACATTGCCCTCCTCAGGAACAACAACCAACCAACACACACACACACACACACAACAAAACTGACTACAGTTTGTGTAATTCATAACCCCTATCCCATGGACCCTTCCAGCAATCCCTCTTTGGAGGGCTCTCAGCAGGTTAGGGACAGGGAAGATACAATGTATCTAATTATTAACAATAAATAAGTTGTTTAAAAAAAAAAGAACAAAGAACTCCAGTCACTCCAGAAATAAGGCCAATTGGACTTCATGAAATTAAAAAAACAAACAAACAAAAAAAAAAACCACTTTTGTACACAAAAGATACTGTCAATTGGGCTGGAGAGATGGCTCAGCGGTTAAGGCACTTGCCTCCAGTGCCTAAGGTCCTGGGTTCAATTCCCCTGTACCCACATATGCCAGACCCACAAGGTGGTGGCCTCTCTCTCTCTCTCTCTCTCTCTCTCTCTCTGCTTGAAAATGAATAAATAAAAATATTTTAAAAAGATACTGTCAGCTGGGCGTGGTGGCGCATGCCTTTAATCCCAGAATTTGGGAGGCAGAGGTAGGAGGATCAAGGCTACCCTGAGACTACAGAGTGAATTCCAGGTCAGCCTGGACTAGAGCGAGACCCTACCTCGAAAAAAGAAAAAAATAAATAAAGATACTGTCAATTGAGCAAAGAGATAGCCTATATACACATCTGACAGAGGATTACTACCTAGGATAGAAAAAGAACTGAGAAAACTAAATCATAAGAACTCAAACAACCCAATCAAAAATGGGCTATAGAATGAATAGGGAGTTCTCAAAAGGAGAAATACAAATGACCAATAAACATCTAAAAATGTTTTACATTCTTAGTCATCAAGGAAATGCAAATGAAAACTACTTTGAGATTCCATCACACTCAATTCAGAATAGCTTATCAATGCTGAAAGTGTAGGGAAAGAGGAATCTTTATCTATTATTGATAGAAATGTCAACTGGTACAGCCATTATGAAAATCAGTGTGGAGATTTCTGAGATAGCTAAAAACCGATCTACCCTGTCCCCCAACCAGCTATAGTACTCCTGGGCACATACTCTGAGCACTCCACACTGCTTTACAGACACCTGCTCATACATACTCTGTTCACAACAGCTAGAAAATGCAATCATCCCTGATGCTCATCAGCTGATGGAGAATGAAGATGTGGTACATATACACGATGAAGTTTTATTCAGCTGTACAAACACTAGATTATGAAATCTGCAGGAAAACGAGGGGATCTGGAAAGGATTACACTAAGTGAGGTAACCCAGGTTCTTAGAGTCAAATGTCAAATGTTCTCTCTCGTAGGTAGATCCTAGCTATTTGTATGAGTTGGAATAAGAGTCAGTAGCAGAGGAAGCGACGAAGAACTCTGAGTCAGGAAGGAAAGAGTAGATATGTAAGTGGAGGGATGAATACTAAGAATACAATGATCTTGGTCAGGGGAGGGGGATGGAGGAGAGAAGGGGTGAGTAGTGGGTTAGTGAAAACTAAAAATGTTATGAATAAGCTACATGGAAACCTACTTCTTTATTGGCTAACATTTATTTATATTGTTTTATTTTATTTTTTTGTTTGTTTTTCGAGATAGGGTCTCACTCTAGCCTGGGCTGTCCTAGAACTCATTCTGTAGTCCAGACTGATCTGGAACCCACAGTGATCCTTCTACCTCTGCATCCAGAGTGCTGGGATTTAAGACATGCACCACCTCACCTGGCTATTTATACAATTTTAAAAGAGAAAGAATTTGGGCAGAAGTACCCTAGGAATGGGAGGTGGAATATGCTATGCCCAGAAGCCATAGGTTGTTACAGAAAAGTCCCAATGCCAGGAGCTGGATAGCTCCCAGTGACTTGTTGGGCAGAAAGGACCCAGAGGCAACCCCCTCAAAGAAGATAAGCTACTGCCAAGGCTCTTGGTTGCCCAGCAGAGCCATACGGTAAAGACCCTGTTGCTGAAAACACTACATGCTTCAGTTGCAGCCCTTTGATTTACCAATTTATCCCCAGTGCCCAGAAAAGAACACAGCACACAGACTGGCACTCTGTAAGCACCTGCTGAGTGAATGAACACTGGACTGGTTCTAAGGAGTTGGCACTGGGAAGAAGCCACCTCCTTAGAGTGTCCATGGGCTTGACCGTCTCCACCTGAGCTGCTTTAGTCCTGTTCGCTCAGTAACATTTGTGAGCTTCTGGCCCCTCTATCTCTGCTCTCATCACTGACTTTCTGGCATCAAGTAATCTTTTTATCAGAGTAAGGTATAATTACAGTCCATGGAAATTACCTCCTACTTTTCTCTTCTTCTCTCCTGAAGATAATCCCTTTGCACATGGTAGAATCTCAGTATATAGTCTTGGACTAAAGAGCTTCTTTCAAATTTTGCCACCCAGACTCCACAATGGCCATCAGCCAACCAGCATACAGGAAAATCCTGACACCGGCAGACATTCTTCAAAGACTATCCTAGATTGTGATGACTTCAGTGAAGACCTGAAGGACGCTTCAGCATTTCTCTTCCTTCAGCATCCGGCCATCACTGGCTAAGGAGCCATTTTGAAGGTCGATGTCATAGCTTCCTAGACCTTACACAGAACTGCTGCTGCTCTTTCCCAGGGGCTCCCACTCTTGGCCTGGTGATGGGGAGCATGCTATCTTTGCAGAACACTATGTGTACTGTATAAAATGTATTCATTATTGGCTAAAACTTAAGCCGGGTGTGGTGGCACACGCCTTTAATCCCAGTACTCAGGAGGCGGTAGGAGGATCACCATGAGTTCAATGTCACCCTGAGACTACACAGTGAATTCCAGGTCAGCCTGGGCTAGAGTGGGACCCTACCTCGAAAAACCAAAAAAAAAAAAAAAAAAACTTGATTGAAGGGCTGGGGAGATGGCTGAGTGGTTAAGGAAAATTCCTGGGTTTGATTCCCCAGTGCCCATGTAAAACCAGACACACAGTGCCACGTGCATCTGAAGTTCGTGTGCAGCAGCTGGAAGCCCTGGCATTCACATTCTCTCTCCATCTCTATCTCTCTGTTTGCAAATAAATATATTTAAAAAAAAAAAAAAACCTTGATTGAAGCAAAACATGAGACGCCTAAGTATGAAAGCTGATCAAGTCCAGAGTTTTATCCTTCAATGACTTTTAACTGTAAACCCATGACTACTCCTTTCAGGAGTAGATGGGAGGATAGCTTTTTTTTTTTTTTTTTTTTTAGGCAAAGCCCAAATGCACCAGGTAAATCTGTAGTGAGACACTCCCTGACCATGGTGCTGGGGTCACAAGGGTCTGAATTGCGTGCATAAGCACTGTCTGGCAGCCTGGGCAAAGGCCTTGGCATAGAAGTGTGCTTAGCATCTTCCCTGACCTGAGCAGCTGGTCTGCATTGTACTGCAAGAAAAATACAAGCGCTGGGGAAACTGGGGGAACTGGAGCTGGAAACATATACACAGCACACCTTTGACCAATATCCAAGGGAAAAGTAGGTAGTGAGGGAAAGATAGGGACTTCTGTCCTTAAGGCCTCCCTGCAACTTTAACTAACTAATGTGTGTGCAGGGCTGTGGTGGCAGCAGTTCTTGAGCTGGGAAGTAAACATCCCACAGTATCACACTCCTCATGTGTACTGTCCTACAGTTAAGAGAGAACCCAGTCAAGCTTACATGGGAGAATCAAGATCTTACTCAGACACCTTAAATGACAAAGCTTTCATCCCTTGTAAAACTCAGGTTCACTCCCATGCTCCATCAGAAGGGCTGTTACCTTGTCTCCAGAGAGCAGGCCACAGATCCCAATTGGTCTACCAGGGAATCTTCATCTGCTGTGATTATGGAAGCACGTTCTTCTCACCTCTGTTCAGATTTAAGAACAAAAACAAAAAGCACAGAGATTAATTAGAGATGGCTCAGAGGTTAAAACACTTTTTTTTTGTTTGTTTGTTTGTTTTTCGAGGTAGGGTCTCACTCTAGCCCAGGCTGACCTGGAATTCTCTATGTAGTCTCAGGGTGGCCTTGAACTCATGGCAATCCTCCTACCTCTGCCTCCCGAGTGCTGGGATTAAAGGCGTGCGCCACCACGCCTGGCTAAAGACACTTGTTTGCAAAGCCTGCTGGCCTGAGTTCAATTCTCCAGTACCCATGTAAAGCCAGATGCACAAAGTAACTTATGCTTCTGGAATTCATTTACAGTGGCAAGAGGCTCTGGCATGCCCATTTTCTCTTCCTCTCTATCTCTCTCTACTTGCAAATAAATAAATAAATTTTTAAGTCTGCCTAGGGCTGGGGAGATGGCTCAGTGGTTTAAAGTCACTTGCTTACAAAGTCTGCTAGTACCCATATAAAGCCAGATGCACAAATGGAGAGAATGTGAGAGAGGATATGGGTGTACTAGGACATCTTCCACTGCAAATGAACTCCACAGGTATCTAGTGCATCTAGCTATACATGAGTACTGGGGAATCTAACTTGGGCCATTAGGCTTCGCTAGCAAGAGCCTTTAACCATTGATCCACCTCTCCAGCCCAATAAAAATATTTTTTAAAAACATCTTCCTAAAAGCACAAGGAAACCACGCACTCCATATCCTCCTTGCACACCCCTATACCAGGTGAAATGGGGTGCTGCTAATGTGGAGTCAGGAGAAGCACTGAGATGAGGAGTCTACCAGAGCTGGAAAATAAGCTGGGTGGCTGGTTTGCTCATGAGAGCAGAAGAGAAAGCACAGCAAATACAGAGGCGAAGAATCTGCTACAGGGCAGTTACTGTGAAACTATAAGCCACAAGCAGGTTCACCACCCATGGAACATTCATGATGAATACACTTCTCCTCCTCCCATCTTCTCTGGATAAACATACCAATTTATTTTAACATACTTCAAAGTGGTAATCCACGGGCTAGAGAATGGGTCAGTGGTCAAAGGGGCTTGCTTACAAAGCCTAAAGGCCCAGGTTCGATTCCCCAGTACCCACCTAAAACCAAAAGTGGCACATGAATCTGGAGTTTCTCTAATGGCAACAGGCCCTGGCACATCCCTCCTCTTCTCCTTGCAAATAAATAAATAGTAAGCTAAATTTTTCTATGGCGTGAAATTCCAAATGCCAACCAAATCTCTCTGAGAGTCAGTGACTAAAATTCTGCCTACTTCTTAATTTATTTATTTTGGTTTTTCGAGGTAGGGCCTCCTCACTTTAGCACAGGCTGACCTGGAATTCATTATGTAGTCTCAGGACGGCCTCAAACTCTGGGCGATCCTCCTACCTCTGTCTCCTGAGTACTGGGATTAAAGGCATGTATCACCATGCCCAGTTCTTTGTGGTTTTTAAGTTATTCCTGGATCATATCATTCTCCTCTCCCTTTTTACAAAAGGTTCCAGTTTTATCCACCTACAACTCAGAAATGCTTACAACCATTCTTACCATTTCTCTAGATGCTTCTCTAGATTTCTAATTCTTTGGCAATCTCTTACCTTTGAATTTTTTTTCTGATTTCCATTCTAGTGTTCCTGTTCTGCCTTACTTCCCATCAAAGCTCCTGTTTTGCTTACTATGTCTGTCTTGAGCCAAAAATATCTTTTTGCATTCTAAACATTTTACAGCTATGCAAAAATCTTTATTTAAAGTAAGCTATAAATTACCATGACGGACAGTCAATTACAAATGTTATGTTCCAGTCATTCCCTCCCTGGTTGTCATCTCCTCAGAGTGCTCTGAGATGGAAGAACATCTCAGCAGATCTGACTCGCGCTTGTCTTGTCTCTAGTTCAAGCCATTTCCAACTCTCATCCAGCCATTTCTCCAAAGTCTGAGGCAGTCACCAATGCTTAGGTGCTGTGAAATCTACTCCAAGTTCTAAAAGAAATCACCATTTTAGCTTGTATACCTTAAAACCATGCTTTTGTTGCTTTTTTTAAATTGCTTTTTTTTTTTTTTTTTTTTAAATCGAGGTAAGGTCTTGCTCTAGCCCAGGCTGACCTGGAATTCACTATGTAGTCTCAGGCTGGACTTGAACTCACTGCAATCCTCCTACCTCTGCCTCCTGAGTGCTGGAATTAAAGGCATGTGCTACTATGCCCAGCTTTAGAAATTAATTTTTAGAGAAAAATGGTAGTAGCAGTTACTAAAATATGAGCATTGAGAAATGGTCAATTCTCTTGGACCAGAGAGATGGCTCAGTGGCTAAAATCCATTTGTCTGCAAAGCCTGAGGGCTCAGATTCAATTCCCCAGCACCCATCTAAAGCCTGATGAAAAAAAAAAAAAAAAAAAGCCGGGCGTGGTGGTGCATGCCTTTAATCCCAGCACTTGAGAGGCAGAGGTAGGAGGATCTACGTGAGTTCAAGGCCACCCTGAGACTACAGAGTGAATTCCAGGTCAGCCTGGACTAGAGCGAGACCCTACCTCGAAAAACCAAAAAATAAATAAATAAAAAATAAAGCCTGATGCACAAAGTGGCACATACATCTGGAGTCTATTTGTAGTGGCAAGAGGCCCTCATGTGCCTCTTTCTCTCTTTCTCTCTCTCTCTCTTCTCCTTGCAAATAAATATTTTTTTTAAAAAAAAATAGTAACTTCTCTACTTAGAAAAGAGGCCAGGAATAGTTAGTAAAGAAAAATGCCCATGATGCTTGTATTCATTCTCTCATTTGATCCTCACAATAACCCTGTGTTCAAGAGCTGAGGTTAGGGCCTCCCTCCACTGCACTAGTGAGAAAACACACAGAGGGCGGCCATCAAGTGCTCCTGGTGTTTGGAAACCAGACTAGGAATCCTGGCCGCTGGTGCTAGTTAGTTCCCTTCCAGTACACCAAACTGCCTAAGTGGCAACTTCATTTTATTCTGCCAAAAGAAAGTTTCAAAGATAGACTAGAAAGCTCTTCTTAGAACCCCCCAAAATAATACTTTTACTTACTCAATACCTACTATGTAACAAACACTGAATTAAAACAATTAGTTTAAATGATGGTCAAAAGCAGGAGAAAAGCCAATAAGGACATGAGCATATTTCCTACAAAGTCCTAAGTACGTGTTTCAATTTATTCTTTCGCGCAATGTTGGAGAGAGGCGGCAATTGTAGAAGACATCTTTCTCCTGGAGGAGCTGCCTTGCATGCAGAGATGGTGTTCTCAGACCTGTGTGGTGGGGCTCCAAACTCCTCACCTGCTGGGGCCAAAGCTAGACATATAACCAAAACACAGACATGTTGCTCTTCTTAGAACCAGAAGGGGGTGAAGAGAGCCGAGTTCACTGTGGCCATAGGCAAGCCCACGTGCTCCCTCGTCTGCAAAGAAAAGGCTGAGGGAAGCAGGCTAGGCCTGGGGTGGGTGGGAGAAGCTGGGGTGTTCTTGTCCCCAGTATGGTCCCCAAAGTATTTCCTTCCCACAGATTCCAAGACAACTCCCACCTCTATGAGCATGATGGCTTTTGTAAACTGATTTCTGGTAACTACAACAAAAACAATCTTGGAGCTGGAGAGATGGCTCAGCGGTTAAGGCACTTCCCTGACAAGGCTAAGGACCTGGGTTTGATTCCCCAGTTCCCACTTAAAGCCAGATGCAAAAAATGGTTCATGCATCAAACTTGGGTACCAGATCCTCAGTCTCTTGTTCCCTCTGCTGGTCAAACAGAGAGAGAGTTTCAAGCACCTTGAGGCCCAAGCCACAAAATTTCACTGCTGCACTGGGTAAAACAAGAGCCTCCTTGAGGACCCAGTTTTGACCTGAGCAAGAAAAAAAAAAAACACACAATTATGTTAAGCTACAGAGACTATGGGTGGCTGTAAAAGTAGGCCTATCTAATACAGTTGTTATTTTATCATAATCTTCAATGTCAACAGAACAGCTATAATTTGTTGTACAGTAAGTATTAGGCAAAACACTGTTCTGCGTGCATGTGTGGGTGCAAGTGCTATTTTTACATGCGCTATTTCAAATACTCGGTTCCCACCATGAGGTAGGCAACATCTGCATTTGACAGGTGACAGGTTTCACAGAGATCAATAACTTTTCTTCCCCTTAATGTCCAGCATTTATAATTTGAAGGCTTTATTTCATAATTATGTAATGCCTTATTGTACATTTGCATTGATGGGTTAAGCAGTTTTCTGTCCTGTAATTCATTGGTTTTTCTTGAACTTATCTATCTAATGTTTACAAAAAGCTAGGATGAGGGGTGAATCATAGCTATATGTTCTACATCACTCACACAGTGCCTGATAAATGTATAAGTCAGTTAATACACATAGACTTTCTTTAATTTGCTCTATATACATATATACATGCATGTATATAATTAAGAGGCAAAAGGTCTCCTAAGTAAGTCTAACCAAGAATAATGGAATACTATCAAATTCCTTGGAATGCTGTTTGTTTGGGATCTATCACCTAATGGATATCATCAATGCAATTTTACCACATTATCATTATATGTGTGAGAGCACATGGACACCCATGACAGTGCCTAGCATGGAGGTGATAGATGGTCAGTAAAGGCTTATTTCCCTTCCATCTCCAAACTCCTTCAAGATAGTCATAATGCTGCTTGGGAAAAACACGGGACAAAGAGAAAAATAAGCTCGTAAAGACAGGATGATTTAATCACAGAGATTTGTTTCCTAACTGAGAAGAAACCCGTGTAAATGTAGGAAGCCAGGTCCAAGTGAAGATCTGTTGTTAGTTCCAAGATCTTCCTTTTGCTAAGCCTCTCTGCTGACACTACCTTGGGGCTCGAGAGTTCTGGACAGGCTGAATCAATGCTTACTCTCCCTCCATGGCCAATGGCTGGCCTGCCTGCTCCTTGCTCAGGTTGGTCAACCTGGCCTATGGTCTCGTTATTTGTAGTCAAACACTAAAGTACCCTCCTGCAGTTCCTAGAATGTTCTCTGCATTTTGTTAGACAGTGGACAGACATCTGAGGAAGATTTATTCTTCTGAAGTTTGGGCCCAGGCCTCATCTAGCCATACAAGCCCATTTCCTAACAAACACACACATCCAAGGAATTTCACTAATTTGATACCGGCATTGGATTGGGGACACTTCACACTACCCACATAAAGTAGTCCTGTGACACTACCTTTACAATGACAATTATATTACAATGACACCTATTTTATCTTAAATATTATGCTCCTTTCAAGATGAAATCAACACAAATGTGGCCAGACTTAATCTGGGGCAATCAAAGTATGTATTGCATTTCTTATTCCTGTTCATTGATTGATCACAGTATTTGCTCATTAACAGGACAAAATTCTTAATGTAACTCTCCCCTTAAAAGTTTTAGGATATACCCTTACCAGTGGGCCAACAGGTTAATGCTCTAATCCGCTATGGATTGGCACATGTGACTTTAGACCACGGTCAGACATGGCATTGTAGAGTTTGGGGCACTCAAACTATAAAAATGCAGTTATTAGCTGTCACATTGGATTGCAATTTTTAAAAATTTTTTAAAAAGTATTTTATTTATTTATTTGAGAGAGAGAGAGAGAGAGAGAGAGAGAGAGAGAGAGAGAGAGAGAGAGGCAGACAGAGAGAGACAGAATGAGCATGCCAGGGCCTCCAGCCCTCTTGTGCATCTGGCTTTACATGGGCACTGGGGAATCGAACTCAGGTCCTTCTGCATTGCAGGCAAATGCCTTAACCGCTAAGCCATCTCTTCAGCCCGGGTTGCAATTTTTTAAAGTAAATATTAAATTTAAAAACTTTCTAAACATAGTCTTCTAAAAGTGAAATTCTTTCTGAAATGCTTGAGTGAAAAAAAAGTCGGTCTCAAACAATTTTATGTAATACTACAACATAGATTAGTGGTTGCTGGGAGGAAGAACTGGGCAGATAGCAGGTAGGGCATGCAGTAAGGGCGGCACAATGGTGACACCTAAAGGGGATGGGCCTGCACTGCAGGGAGAGAACGACAAGTACACACGGGTGCCATGGTCAAACCCCAGGCTCAGCCTGACATGGTTAGTTAGTGAGAGAAACCAGGGAGGAGTTATGAGGACCTCCCTGGATGACCTTTATCACTTCCTGGGAATCTGTAATTATTTCAAAATAAAAAGTTAACAAGTAGCTAAAAGGATCTTGATTTATAAACATATTTTAAACAATATTTGACTCAATGTGTGAGATTAAAAAGTACCCAAGCCTATTTATCCATTTTATCACTTGATATCCACTGGATTCTTACTGCTGATGAGATCAGTAACACAGAACATTTTGACAGCTAATTATGTGTATGCCTTCAGAAGGAGTAGGTAATACACAGCAATAAACACATGCTGAACGACCCCTTGTATTTTAAAGTGCATATTATTTCCCCATTAAGAACATAGCCATAAACGGTACCCTTAACACCTGAGTGAAAAGTAAACACCTGCTTTGTGGTTTCTGCATGCTACTCAGATGCCATGAGCTTGTGATCAGACTCCATTCTCAAAACACATTACACTTAGGTGATTACCACACAATGCGTTTTTATGTACACATGGCAATTGTTTTTACAACTCAAACTTCTGACTAAATTAATGTAAATTGTTGCAATATGTCAATAATAAATAAATTCCAGAAGCTGGTGGATTGCTAGGAAATAAAGCCAGAAGGTACTTCGTTTTACTGGGGCTTCAGGGAGGGAGTGCATTCTCTCTCGGCTGCATACTAAGCAAGCAGGCCCCTGGTTCCCGGGTCTCACACCTCCGCAGGCTCCCTCAGCACTTCAGAAACACCTTCCCGTGATGCAAGTTGACCTACATTTCCAGTCCCACTGAAACTTTGTGGGAGGGGAAGAGGAGCGGTTTCATTTCTCCTATCCTCTGATTAACTAGGACAGCAAATGCCACTCACGGGACTGCTACTGGGCAGAGCGAGGGGGGAGCCATGCCAGTAGGAAATTCCACGGAGAGCACTGGGAAATGAGCAAACTGTCACAGCTGTGAGACAATGGCAAAGAAAAGCTGCCCCACTTTACATTTGCATCACACCAAGCTTTTCTCATTTATTGCAATCTCATCAAGATAAAATTCAGGGCTGGAGATATGGCTTGGTGGTTAGGGCACTTGCCTCCAGTGCTTAAGGCCTCGGGTCCCAGATAAGCCAGACCCACAAGGTGGTGGCCCTGGTTCTCGTTTTCTCTCTCTCTCTCTCTCTCTCTCTCTCTCTCTCTCTCTCTCTCTCTCTCTGCTTGAAATGAATAAATAAAATATTTATAAAAAACAAAACAAAGATAAAATTCAACTTGAATTGTTGACTCACCTAGACATAATCTTTTCTTTAAAATAAACAACTTTGAAGCCATTTAAATATACCCCAAAATATTTTTATTACAAATTACAAATTATAGGCCGGGTGTGGTGGCTCACGCCTTTAATCCCAGCACTTGGGAGGCAGAGGTAGGAGGATTGCTGTGAGTTCGAGGCCAGCCTGAAACTACATAGTGAATTCCAGGTCAGCCTGAGCTATAGTGAGACTCTACCTCGAAAAACCAAAAAAAAAAAAAAAGATATTATAACTCCCACATCCAGTTTCCCTTACTGACTTCTTCTAAAGTCATAGCTAATGAACATGTTAAATTAAAATTAAATTTTTGTCCAGGCATGGTGCCTTTAATCCCAGCACTCAGGAGGCAGAGGTAGGATTACTGTGAGTTCAAGGCAAGCCTGGGATAGAGCAAGACTCTACCTCGAAACAAGAGCAACAAAAAATTTAATTTCTTGGGCTGGAGAGGTGGCTCAGGGGTTAAGGCACTTGCCTCCAGTGCCTAAGGCCCCCGGTTCAATTCCCCAGGACCCACATAGGACAGACCCACAGGGTGGTGGCCCTGGTGCTCTCTCTGTCTCTCTATATATATCTCTCTGCTTGAAAATGAATAAATAAAAAATATAAAAAAATTTAATTTCTTCATGTTTATCACTTTTTGTGGTGAGAATATTTAAGATCCATCTCCTAGCAACATAAGTCACTACACTGTACAAGAGATCCTCAAAACCTGTTCACTATAAATTGAAAGTTGCTAAGAGGAAACCCTTGAAATTCTTTACCAACATCTCCCCCATCTCCCACTCTTAGACCCTGGCGACCATCACTGTTTTTCTGTTCCTATTACTTTAGCTTTCTTAGCTCCACATATAAGACCCATACCTGGCTTATTTTATCATGTGCTCCATGTTGCATCCAAGGTGTTACAAGGGACAACACTTCCTTCTTTTTGACCTTAATATCATACCTGAAACTCTGAAACTGCTAGAGGGAAAAGTAGGGGAAACATTTCAACATATTGGCCTAGGCAAGGACTTTCTGAACATAACCACAGTTGCTCAGGAAGTAAACCACTAATCAACAATTGGGACCTCACAAAATTAAAAAGCTTTTGTACAGAAAAAGACACTGTGAATGGAGCAAAGACACAACCCAATGGGAGAAAATCTTTGCCAGTTATACATCTGACAGAGAACTAATATCCAGGATT
>PVHP010033603.1:0-19546 GCA_004024765.1 Zapus hudsonius
CCAGTATCAACACACCTGGGCCATGAGGACCGGACTAAGTACTAAACTATCCAGGGTCCCCTGCCACAGGGACTGATCCAGATGGCCCACGGAGGAGAATATCCAGCTGATTGGGGAGGGGGGCGTTAGGGAATTGGGGATAACAACTCATTGTTTGCCCACTGAATAATGCAACTCATTATGGATAATAAAAAAAAATGCTCTTTAAAAAAAAAAAACAAAAAAAAAATTTAAAAAGTAAAATAAAATCAAAGAAATAAAATATCTGAGAGAGAAGGAAATAGTAATGATCACTGTACCAGGGCCTCCTTGCTCAGAAATATCTTTCAGGGGTGTGGGGAAGCAAGTTCCTAACAGTGAGTTTGGATAAAGAGACCCTTAAAAAGAAGTCAGGGGGGAAAAAATAAAGAAAATTCTAAGAAATGTGGTATCTTTGACCTTTAGTTGCACAGTGAGGTGTGTAAAAAGCAATTCTAACTATGTTCAGGAACAGTGTGACACAGTTTCATAGAACTGTAGACTTCTGCCTTTCTAACG
This sequence comes from Zapus hudsonius, assembly GCA_004024765.1. Classification (NCBI taxonomy): domain Eukaryota; kingdom Metazoa; phylum Chordata; class Mammalia; order Rodentia; family Dipodidae; genus Zapus; species Zapus hudsonius. The sequence goes on from PVHP010033603.1 coordinate 538, forward strand.
CTTCCTAATATACTTGGTTGTTGCCTTGCAAATCCAAAGGCCATGGGTTCAAGTCTCAATAGAGCTGCCATGATGATACCAGGGTACTGGAGTTCAGTTAAGAGTCTTTGAACCCTAGTTCTGGTCTGCATTTGTGTGTGTGTGTGTGTGTGTGTGTGTGTGTGTGTGTGTGTGTGTCTGCTTTCAACCAAAGAATTGAATAAAATAAAACTGAGAGAGACAATTATTAAATTGCCACATTTATTGAGGGAAGTACAAAACCAAGGGAAGGAAAATGGATCCACCCGTGTGGTCTGAGAGCCCGTGTAGTGGGCCTGGAAGAAGCATGAAAGGGGAGAGGAAAAGAAAAGGAGGTAAGGGGGGTAAAGCCCATGTGAGAGTAGGGGACAGGAGTTTTCTCCAAAACCTGGAGGTTCAGGAATCTGAGCTGGCCAGCTAAGAGGAAAAGAGTCCTCTCCTGGTATTTATACCTTCTGGCTCAGGTGGGCCAGAGAGACAGCTGATTGTTCCATGATGCCAAATTCTGGGGTCTTAAGCTTGACCATCCACAATACCAAGATTAGGTTTGAATTCTAGTAAAGGAGACCTCCCCCACCAAGGAGGGGTTCAGGTTGTTCATGGAAAAAACAGATCTAGGGAACTCCTTTAGGCAAGAGATAGAGAAGCCAGATTCTTCTCTCAGATCTCTAGCAAAGCTGAGACTGTGAGGGCAAGCCCAAGGACATTCCTCACCCTAAACTGTCTCAGCTGGGCCTGGAGGGATGCTCAGCAGTTAAGGCACTAGCCTGCAAAGCAGAAGGACCCAAATTCAATTTTCCAGTACCCACGTAAAGCCAGATGCACAAAGTGGAACATACATCTGGAGTTCATTTGCAGTGACTTGAGGTCCTGGCATGCCCATTCTATGTCTGTCTGTCTCTCTCTGCTTGCAAATAAATAAAAATATTTTTTAAATAATAGTTATACCCAGTCACCGGTTCCTTCCCTCACTGAGTTGTTGACTAAAGTGACCCATGAGGTTCCAAAAACAAGACAGGATTCTGTCAAAGCTCTTGAATGCCCACCCAGGCCTGAGGCAAAACCCTATTGCTAAAGAAACCACAGAATGCCATCAATCAGCATTGAGAGACCCTTCGAGGTCTGTAATGGTAACCAGCCCCCAGATGGTAGTTAGTGTAGTGCTGGAAGGCACTGCATAAGCTGCCAGGAGAAGCTGGTCAATGACAGCTGGAGCAAACAGAGACCACTGGCATAAAACACAGTCTGCTGCCATGAGTAGGCTGACCACACCTCCTACTGGGAGAGAACAGCAAACCAAGAAAAGAGCACTTGTGCAACGGAGGAGCCAAAGCCTGGGGGAGGCAATCAACAGCTTTTAAATTCGGCCAAATATTCCACTTAATGAGGGGGAGCCCTTAACTGGAACTGGGGACTTAGGGCGATATGCACTGGAAGCCGGACTCTTGGGTCCCCAAAGAGAGATGCACTAAGCGAGGAATTGATGGAGTGGCTACTAAAAATAGAATCTAGGTATTCCAGAAATGTGTATCTCAGTTAACCTATACTGATCTCACTCTCGGATGGAGATTGTATTTGTATCTTTCAGAATGCAGCAAGAGAGCTGTGGTCCATATAACCCTACCAACGGACTGCAGGCCGATAGCTGAGATCCTGGCAAGAGATGAACCACCCCACACATACCATGAAGGATCCATATGGAACCCCGCAGAGAATGATGGGATGAACAAGGGGCCCACAGCCACAGCCATTCAGTCAACACAGGATAAGCCAGTGAGACAGACACCAACGATCTTCGACACAAAGACCCTTAAGTTCTCAACAAAGCAGCCTTAATACTCACCCACCACGACTCAGGGAACTGAGCGGAAGAGGGGGCGGAAAGATTGTGAGAGCCAGGCTGGAGAGATGGCTTAGTGGTTAAGGCACTTGCCTCCAGTGCCTAAAGCCCCTGGTTCAATTCCCCAGTACCCACATATGCCAGACCCACAAGGTGGTGGCCCTGGTGCCCTCTCTCTCTCTCTCTCTCTCTCTCTCTCTCTCTCTCTCTCTCTCTCTCTCTGCTTGAAAATGAATAAAGTATTAAAAAAACACATAAAAAAAAAAAGATTGCGAGAGCCTTGGTGGGGAAGAATATCCAGAGACACGGTCCCCCTCAGTAACAACATACTAGGGCCAGCAGAACCAGGCTGACTCCTAGGCTATCCATGGTTCCCCTGCCCCAAGGACTGATCCAGATGGCCCATGGAGGATATCCAACTGAATGGGGATGGGGAAGAGGGGCAATGGGGAACTGAGGATAACAACTCATTGTTTGCCCATTAAATAATGTAACTCATTATGGACAATAAAAAAAATAGTTATGACTCCAACCACCAACATTTTCTATTTTAAATTTTTTTAATTTATTTATTTATGAGAGAAACAGAGAGAAAGAGGCAGACAGAGAGAGAATTGGTGTGCCAGGTCATCCTGTCCTTGCAAACAAACTCGAGACACATATACTACTTTATGTATCTGGCCTTATGTGGGAGTCTGGGGAATCGAACTTGGGTCATCAGGCTTTGCAAGCAAGCACTTTTAACTGCTGAGCCATCTCTCCAGTCCAGCATTTTATTTTTTTAATATTTTATTTATTTGTTTGTTTGTTTGTTTGAGAGAGAGAGAGAGAGAGAGAGAGAGAGAGAGAGAGAGAGAGAAATGTGTACTCCAGGGCCTCTAGCCACTGCAAATGAACGCCAGTCACCATGTACAACTGGCCTTATGTGGGTACTTGGGTCCTGAGGCTATGCAGGCAAGCTACTTAACCCCCATTTTCTTTTTAAAAAACAAAATTATTTCCTGCAGCCCAGGGTCTATTGCAGAAGAGGTGGAGGAAAGTTTGTAAGAGCCAAAGGAATGGGTAGGACTGCTTACAACTCAAACTTCCATACACAAAATGGTTTTGATATTCATTTCACAGTGCCTGATAATACCAACACATAATGGAAAGAAAAGATGACACTGAAACAAAACAGACTAATTGAGAGAGGAAAGAGTTTGGGGGAGGGTGAGAGGGGAGAGGAAATCATAATGGTTTATGGTCTACAATTATGGAAGCTATCAGTAAAAAGTTTTTTTAATAATAATTATTATTTAATTATTTGTACCGTGTGTGTGTTTGTGTGTGTGTGTGTGTGTGTGTGAGAGAGAGAGAGAGAGAGAGAGAGAGAGAGAGAGAGAGAGAGAGAGAGAGAGAGAGAAAGAGAGAGCACACCAGAGTATCTTGCCACAGCAAACAAATGCTGGTCTGGCTGTATGTGGGCTGCTAGGGAATTGAACTCAGGCCATCAGGCGTTTCAAGAAAGCACGTTTAGCCAGGCATGGTGGTGCAGGCCTTTAATCCCAGCACTCAGGAGGCAGAGGTAGGAGGATCGCCATGAATAAATAAATAAATAAATAAATAAATAAATAAATAAATAAAAGAAAGCACGTTTAGGGACTGAAGAGATGGTTCAGAGGATAAGGAGCTTGCCTGCAAAGCCTAAAGATCCCAGTTTAATTCCCCAGTACCAACATAAAGTCAGATACACAAAGTGGTACGTGCATCTGGAGTTCATTTGCAACAGATGCTGGTGTACCCATTCTTTCTCTCCCTCACTCTTTCTCCTTACAAATAAATAATTAAATTTTTCAAAAAAAAAGGAAAAAAGAAAGCACCTTTAACTACCGAACACTCTCCTCAGCCAACATTCTCTTTACTAATATCAAATTAACACCTCCTGATAATTCCATCTCTCTCTACATACAAAGTAACATTTGTTTTAATTGCTAAATAAAGCATAATTTTTAAGACACTTAAAATAGCAACTGAATTAACAAGTATAGCACAAAGGGGGAATAATACCAACAGGTAGAACCAGGTTTGCACATAAACAGGAAATGACAACTGTGTCACAACTCCATCTGGTCAACAGTAATTACACCATCAACGATAAGATGCATCCCAATTTCAGATATAGGTTTCTGAATAGGGAGCAGCTTAGAAATCACTGACAATCCGGATGGGCTGTGCTGGAAAACAACTGACATCAGCTACTGCAATGGTGCCACTTGGCTCTGCAGGCCCCAAGCTCCATTGCTCTTCCTGAAGCAGGTCAAGAATGTGTCTTTCTAACACAGGGCGTGGTGGCACACGCCTTTAATCCCAGCACTCGGGAGGCAGAGGTAGGAGGATCACCATGAGTGCAAGGCCACCCTGAGACTACATAGTGAGTTCCAGGTCAGCCTGGGCTAGAGTGAGACCCTACCTGGGAAAAAAAAAAAAAAACCTCTTTCCTTTATCTGAGAACATTCTTCCTCCAGACAACTGCCTATTGGCCCTTAAATTTGTATGCAGTCCCAGAGTTCCAGCTACTTGGAGGGTGAAGACAGGAGGATGTTTTTTTCTGAGGTAGGGTCTTGCTCTAGCCCAGGCTGACTTGGAATTCCTATGAAGTCTCTCTCAGCTGTGAGCCTTCTACCTTTGGCTGCTGGGATTAAAGGCATGGCTCACCACACCCAGTCAGGAGGATCTTTTGAGTTTAGTGGCTCAAGGCCAGGCTGAGCAACACAGCAAGACCCCACACACACACACACACACACACAAAAAAAAAGACACCCTTAAAGCTGTGCTGTAAATATTTGGGCTGAGGAGGGGGCTCGATGGATAAAGGACTTGCTAAGCAAACATGGGGCGCTGAGGTCTGGATCACTGGAGCCCATGTAAAGCCAGACACTGTTCCACTAGAGTCAGGAGGCAAAGACAGGAGAACCTGAGAAGCTAACAGAGCAACAACCCTGCCTCAAATGAGGAAAGGACAAAGACGCTAAAGTTACCCTCTGACCCCCTACATACACACACAGGCACACACATACACAAAATGCACATACTCCACATATCCCATTGCTATCTATTCCATGAAGCTTCATAGGATTTATCACAGAAAGACATTTGATGTCCAGCTTACCTGTGTCCTCCAGCTGACATGAAGCTCCCCTTGAGAAAGAGCAAGGAAACTATAAATGCCACAGGGCTGCAGGCAGACATCTCCATAGACACACTACAAATGCCTTCCTGCAGAGTTGGGGGTTATTTGATGTGCTCCTGGCTTGGCCCTAACCACTGGGGAGTAAAATCTGTCTTCCATTTCCCATCTGCCTCCTTTAGGGTTTGAGGGACTTTCTGGACTAGGATCTAGATCCCACCACTTTACTAGGTGTACGCCTTGGGCTTGAGGCTATAGTTAAGAGGTTAATGTGCTTGCCTACTGGTGTGCCTTTCAGCAAGTTAACTTCTATTGGCCTCAATTTTCCTATCTGTAAAACAGAGCTAATACCAAAGGTGCTAAGCAAGGTAACATACTAAGAGCTCACATGGGGCTTGGAATATTAATATTATCACTTGTCTCTTCTCTAAAAGGGACTGGTAGCCAGGCGTGGTGGCGCACGCCTTTAATCCCAGCACTTGGGAGGCAGAGGTAGGAGGATTGCTGTGAGTTCAAGGCCACCCTGAGACTACATACTGAATTCCAGGTCAGCCTGGACTAGAGCAAGACCCTACCTCGAAAAACCAATATATATATACTTTTACTCTCAAATATATATATATATATATATGTGTGTGTGTATATATATATATTTGAGAGTAAAAGGAAGAGGCAAACAGAAGAATGGGCACACCAGGGCCTCTAGCCACTGCAAACAAACTCAAGACATGCACCATCTTATGCATCTGGTTATACTTGGTGCTGGGGAATTGAACTCGGGTCCTTCTGCTTTGCAGACAAACACGTTAACACATAAGCCATCTCTCTGCCTCCCCACCACCACCACCTTTTTGGAGACAGGATCTCTAGCACAGGTTAGCCTCAAACTCCCTATGCAGTTGAGGATTACCTTGAATTTCTAATCCTCCTTCCTCCATCTCTCAAATACTGGGATTACAAACATGGGCTACCATACCGTTTATGTGCTGCTGGGGACTGAACCCAGGGCTTCATGTATGCTAGGCAAGCATTCTGCCAACAGAGACACATCCCCAGGTCCTGATTTATCTTTTCGATGATCTGAAACTAAATCTGCTTCGGGTCAGTAATTCCTTATCCCAACCCCCTCTCGCCTCAAACCAGAAACAAACCAGGGAGTCATCTTCCTTTCTCCCCTCCTACTTCACCTTTATCCCAGCACTTGGGAGACAGAAGCAGGAAGACACTGAAAGTCTGAGGTCAGCTGGGCCTACAAAGAGTTCCCATCCAACAACCAGGACTACACAGTGAGACACTATAAAACAAATAAATAGCGGGGTGGGGTGGCGCACCACTTTAATCCCAGCACTTTGAAGGCAGAGGTAGGAGGATCTCTGTGAGTTTGAGGCCACACTGAGACTACATAGTGAATTTTAGGTCAGTCTGAGCCAGAGTAAAAAACTAAAAACTAAAAATAAAAATAAAAACAAATAAATATTCCAGGTCAGCCTGGGCTAGAGTGAGACCCTGCCTCAAAAAAAAATAAAATAAATAAAAGAACTGGATTAATTTCGAACCTCAGTATTTATTCCCTGTGTCCATCTGTCCCTACCCTTTTTTGTTTTCTTTTGCTCCTTCTACCTCTACCTCCCAAGTGCTGGGATTAAAGGCAAGCCCAGCTGTCCCTACTTTTGTCTTATGGTCGCATCACCTTCCAGCAATCCATTCTCCACACCCATGCCAGTCATCATCCTAAACTCTTAAAATTTCCTGCAGGGATAAGGCTCAGCAGTTAAGGCACTTGCCTGCAAAGCCTAACAACCTGGGTTCAATTGCCCAGTACTCATGTAAAGCCAGATGCCCAAAGTGATACATGCATATAGAGCTCATTTGCAGTGGCTAAAGGCCCTGGTGCGCCAATTCTCATTCTCATTCTCATTCTCTGTGTGTGTGTATCTGTTTGGAAATAAATATTTTTTTTTAAGATTTTTGTTTTGTTTTGTTTTTTGAGGTAGGGTCTCGCTCTAGTCCAGGCTGACCTGGAATTCACTATGTAGTCTCAGGGTGGCCTTGAACTCATGGAGATCCTCCTATCTCTGCCTCCTGAGTGCTGGGATTAAAGGCGTGTGCCACCACACCCGGCTGGAAATAAACATTTTTTTAAAACTCCCTCCAGGGGAGAGATACAGTCTTACAGAGAAAGCTCAAACTTCAATGCCTTCAGACAGCCATCCAAGATCTGATGTCTGCCATTTTCATAGGTCAACACCCATGAGCCAGTTCCACCACTTGAAGTCTCCAGAGCCACCAGCCTCAAATTAAAGCCAGTTCCCAGGGCCCTTTCTGGGGCAAAAACTCAGTGTAAGTACAGCACAACCTTTTCTCCCAAGCTTAGTTAAGACCTTGTTCCACTAAGTGTCTTGTGCACATCACCACAATAGCACTCAGTAGTGTAAGTTTTAGATTCCCATTTATCTCCCCTACCCCCAAAATGCTTGTGGAATGAACCACTTGTAGGAGTTATGTGTGTGCACGCAGAGAAAGAAACACACAAAGGAAGAGAGACAAAGGAGGAGAGAATCTGTACAGCCATTAGTTCCCAGAAGACCAGAGTACATCGTGAGTTGTTCATACACACACCACTTTACAGAAAACCTAGCAGAGTGGATCAGGGTTAGCAGGATATTTACATAAATATGGTGAATTTGTAGCCAACTGTTAAGCAGTAAAATGTCTAACCCGGGCTTTGGAATCAGGATCCCTGGGTTTGAACTCTAAACATGTGACTTCTAAACCAGATCCCTTTGGACAAGTTACTTAACCCTAAATCTGTTACCTCACCTATAAAATAAGCAAAATAGAACCTGCTTCAATGCACTGTTTTAGCAAATGCAACAATGGCTGTACCTTGCCTGGACAAGTGCAGATTCTAATTCATACTCTGCTCATCTGTCATCTCAGCACTTACATGGAGAGGCAGGAGGATCACAAGTTTGAGGCCAACCTGGGCTACACAGCCAGGCACCCTGTCTCAAAAACAAAAGAGAGAGAGAGGGATGGGAAATACCACTTTGAAAAAATCCAAGGTCACATATTCTGCATTTGGGAAAAATACTTATCACTCTTCAAAAACCTTGACCACACCCTGAATCCCAGCCAGCCATCCTGCAGAAGTAGGTCATAAAGATTCAGAAGAAAAAAAAAAAAAAAAAACCAGCAAGTCATTCCAATGCACTCTCATTGCCATCGTTGAAAAGCAGTATAAAATATCTGCCCTACTTATGGCATCATCTTAGTATAGGAAAACAGATGAGTAGGCTATAGAATGAATATAATGTAAATAATGATGCCTTGGAATGTAGGTTCTTGAAGAGCTGAACTTAGTCACAGCTCTGCTCTATAGAGCACAGAACTTACTGTAATGTACTAAATAACATACAGCAATGAAGTTAAATAACTCTTTCAAAGCATTAGTGGGAAAAAAAATAAAAGAATTCAAGGTGACCTATGAAAGAGAGACCAACAATTGCCCATATGTAAAATCTTACAAAGCTACTCGTCTGGTGCTAGGAAGATGGCTCAGTGATTAAAGGCACTTGCTTGCAAAACCTGATGTCCAGGGTTCAATTCCCTATAACCCACATAAAGCCAGATGCACTAAGTGACACATGCGTCTGGAGTTCATTTGCAGTGGCGGAGGCCCTGGCGTGCCCATCCATTATTCTTTGCTCCCTATGTCTGTCTAAAATAATAAATAATTTTAAATTTTTTTTAATTTTAATTTTTTTGAGAGAGACAGAGAAGAGAGACAGAGAGAGAGAAAATGGGAGAATGGGTGCACCAGAGCCTCCAGCCACTGCAAACTCCAGCATGCACCACCTTGTACATCTGGCTTTCTGTGGGTACTGGGGAACTGAACTCAGGTCTTATGTTTTACAGGCAAGTGCCTTAACCACTGAGCTTTTTCTCCAGGCCTAAATAATTGTTTTTAAAAAGCTACTAGTCTGGCTATACCAGTCTTCATTTTGTATTTATATTATATTCTCAAGTCTTTTCATTCTATTAAAATACTAAACTCTGCCTTACCTATGTTCCTTATAGTGAGAAATCAGTGCCATGCCGGTTTTAATCCTGAAATGTATGCTTGAACTTTCGATAATACATAATTTTTTTTTCATCGAGGTAGGGTCTCGCTCTAGCCCAGGCTGACCTGAAATTCACTATGTAGTCTCAGGGTGGCCTTGAACTCACAGCAATCCTCCTACCTCTGCCTCCCGAGTGCTGGGATAAAAGGCGTGCACCATCACGCCCGGCTGATAGTAATTTTTAATGTATTTGTGCGTGCGTGCGAGTGTGTGTGTGTGTGTGTGTGTGTAAGAATGAGAGCCATAGGATCTCTTGTCACTGCAGATAAACACTACACATATGTGCCACTTTGTACATCTGGTCCTACATGATGAGTAACGGGGGAAATTGAACCTGGGCTGGCAGGCTTTGCCTTTAACCACTGAACTATCCCTCCAGCCCACATACAGTATTGTTTAATGAAAGCTACATCACCTACCACATCTGTGGTGCAAATTTCTTTTAATGTTTTTTAAAATATTTTATTTATTCATTTTCAAGCAGAGAGAGAGAGAGAGAGACAGACAGAGAATATGGTATGCCAGAGCTGTCACCTTGTGTTTCTGGCTTATGTGGATCACTGGAGAATTGAACCCAGGGCCTTAGGCACTGGAGGCAAGTGCTTTAACCGCTGACCCATCTCTCCAGCCCTGTGGTGCAAATTTCTATCAAGAGGATAATAATGCAAAGGCAAGGGCTGAAGAGATGGCTTAGCGTTTAAGGCATTTGCAAAGGCAAAAAGCTTTGAAAGGGGCTGGAGACATGGCTCAGCAGTTAAGGTGCTTGCCTGCAAAGCTTAATGACTTGGGTTCAATTCCCCAGTACCCACATAAAGCCAGATGCACAGGGTGACACATGCATCTGGGCATCTGGAGTTCATTTATAGGCAAGGCCCTGTCGTGCCCAATTCTCTCTCTCTCTCTCTCTCTCTCTCTCTCTCTATATATATATATATATATATATATATATATATATATATCTTCCCCCATACAAATAAATATTTTTAAAAGCTTTGGAAATATCTGTTGAGAAATGCACACCTAACCCCAGAATGAAACTGGATTTTAAAAAAATTAAGAGATTTTATTCAAGCTTCTGATGAAAGTTAAAATGACCAATGATGGTACTGTTTCTTTGTGATTAGGCCAACTAATTTGTTGAAGCTGACATTACACTGATCCTACATTAGTGAATTAAATTCTTCACATACCTTTTAATATTCTGCTTAAAAAAAGTTTTGCCTGTTTCTTCCACAAAGGTTACACATGTTCTTTACGCGGTTACTAAAAAAAGTCCACTTCCTTAAGGACTGGGTAAAATGAAAGAGCCATGTTTCAGATTATACAGTATCTTTAACTAGTCTGTGTACTTCTTTAAAGACAATTTCTTAGTAAAACCTCAAATATAAATCAGGCATGGTGGAGCACACCTTTAATCCCAGCACTCAGAGGCAGCCCAGGTAGGAGAATCACTGTGAATGCCAGGCCAGCCTGAACTATAGAGTGAGTTCAAGGTCAGCATAAGCTACAGTGAGATCTTGCTTCAAAACAATAAAAAATAAAAAACTGGGAGGGGTAGATCATGCCTTTAATCCCAACCATTGGGAGACAGAGGTAAGAGGACCACTGTGAGTTCCAGGCTAACCTGGGCCTACAGAGTGAGTTCCAGGTCTGCCTGGACTAGAGTGAGGCCCTATTTAAAAAAAAAAAAAAAAAACTACTTAGCCTCTAAATCAGGGACTATTTAGAGCTCATAAGGAAAAGTAATTTCTGGAAGTAAAAGATTATTGAAAAACAGACTCAATTAAAATATAGTCTTTGTCTAAATGAAACCCATTTCATAGAATTTTTTTTAATGGGGAGGCATTTAAAAAAAAACTACACAAAGTTAAGTACTTTCAGGGAGCTATCTTGATATTCCCTAAAACTGCCCAGTACTTTTCTGATTTAAAATTACTTTCCTAATGTATTTGAAGAAAAGCAAATCAGCAACACAGAACAATCCTGACCAACCAAGTATCACAATCCACAAAACTGCTTCTTTTCCTACCTGACCCTTAACACACCACTTGCACAAGCTATCCCTGGAGAATAGTAGTGACTAAGTAAGCACACTGAAGAGACTGTAGCCAAAGGTGGACTGGGTATCTTATGGTACAACCAACCTGACCAATGACTGCTGGGCTAATACTGCAGAGAAGTATATGAACCAGTGGGAGAAACCAGGAGACACGGTAAAGAGAACTCAACCAGCAGGCGCCTTGTAAAGGATGCTCCCTATGTGTAAAAAGGCAGCAGAAGCCAGTTCAATCCCATGAAATTCCTGTGCCTTAGCTGCCACTACTTTTTAGGAGAATCTTATCAAAAGGGGTCCTTTTAGACATGAGAACAGGGGAGAGTTTATGAAGTCATTTGCTTCCATCTGCTTCTTGTTCATTCTCTTACAGTAAAACACAAGTTTGAAAGAAGTGGGGGAAACCTACGAAGAACGGTTCAACAAAAGAATACGATACTTATTCGTGGAATGTTAAATGACTACAATTTGCCTGGAACACTGTACACTGGTAAGACACACATTTTGATTAAATATCAAGAAATGTGTCTGCAAACCACCTCTTGAACACAAAGGTACCTTCGATCAACTTATACAATGAAATGGCCACATATATCTGGCATTTCAAATACTCCCGTTTTAAAACAGCCACCATCCTGTCCAAAATGGTTCTTTAAACCCCGAAGGCAGAGACAGACAGACCCCACACACACACACATACACACACACAATTTACCAGGATCTAAATCTCATTCCTCCTCTTTGAATACCCTTAAGATTGAATGCCTCAAGATGCTCTCATCTCCAGACCCTAAAAGAACGCTGGAAAAGCAAGCGAAGTTCCGAATGATGAAGACAAGAAAAGAGAGAGGGGGGAAGAGAAAGAGGGAGAGAGAAATACCATAAGACCCTCTCCGGGAGTCATTTTATTCTTGGGAGGAAAAACAAATGTCACCTCCATGGCTTTCCCAACCCCGCAAGCCCCGCAGCTCCGGCGCAGTCCCACCCCTCCCCAAGCTCCCGAGCTGCCAGCTACCCCCGCCCCCGGCCCGCCGCTCACCTCGTCAGCGCTCAGCTCCTCCATCGCTTGCCTCTTAATGGTGAAAGGCGTGGGGGATCCTCCGGAGCTCGGGAGCGGCGGGCGGGCGGGCGGGCGGCGGACGGTGTCTGGGTGTCTGTCTGTCTACCAGGCTGTCTGCTCCCCCGGTAGGGGGAGGTTTCAGAATTGCATAGTCAGAGGTTAAAAAAGAAGAACACGAGGCACTGGACCGCCTTGGCTCCGCGCTCTGCAACCTCCCCAGCTCCTACCGCCGCTCGCGCCCCGAGCGAGCCTCCGCCGCCGCCGCCTCGGCCGCCGCCGCCGCCGCGGGGTGACCCTGCAGGCGCCCCCGAGAGCCCCGGGCCTCCCAGGCTACCCCGGCCCGCCAGCAGCACGGTCTCCAGCACGCCTCGTGCCCACGGCGCGCCGTGACTTCAGGGGGCGGCGCGCCAGCTGCTTCCTCGGATGCACCGCCGGCTCCCGGCCACTCGCGGGCACTCGTCCACGGCGGGGTGGACGCCCCGAGGCCCACGAGACCCCACAGCCGCCCCGGCAGAGCCCACCACTGGACGGAGAAGACCCTCCCCTCTGAAAGCAGGCTCGGCACGCCCCTCCTCCACGGCGGAACCCGGGCGGGGGGCAGGGCGAGGACGGCCCTGGAGACGCTCTCGCTGGAAGCGTAAATCCTCCTACCTCTCCGCCCCTACCCTTACCCCCGAGCCCCACCAAGTATTATTCATCAAAACAACGGGGCGGCCATCTTTGAAAGGGGTCACGTGATTCTGCCTGGGAGGCGGGGCTTCTGGCTCCAGGACACAGAAACCAATCAGCCGCGAGCGTCGCGCCGCCGATTTCCTCTCGCCGGCGTCCTTTTCCCGCCTCGGCCCCACCCCCACCCCTCCCCCAGCAGCGGCGCCTGGCGGGGGGAGGGGCGGCGGGGGCTACGGGTGGGAGAGCGGAGGGGGCGGGGCCTGGCGTTGTCAAGGAGACCGCGCGGGGGTGACGTGCGCGGTGGGCCCCACCCAGGTCAGCCAGCAAGGGGAAGGGGCGGCGGTGCTGGAGAACCGCCTCCAGGGGGCGCTCGCCCGGGTCCCTGGTCCCGGCGGCGGCGGCTGTGCAGTGACGTGGGAGTCCTGAAACATCAGCCACCGAAACCACGGGAAAAACCTACTTTCTGCAAGTAACGTCATCGTCCATGATGATGCTCTTATGCTGCAAAACCTTTGCTCTCCCAGAGAAGCCCATGGAAGAAAACTGAAAGGAGGTGAATTAATTTTGACTTGACCTTTTTGAGAGCTGCTTTTCTTTAAGTGTGTCCAAAAATATTGATAAAATCTGAAAGGATAAATGAATGAGACCCAAATAACTGAGAAGTGTGAACCACATAGGCAAGGAAAAAAAAACAACAAAACTGTATTTTATAACATTTTTATAACACATGAATCTAAGTTGAGCAAAATAACAGCACCAAGAGCAAAGATTATATAGTATGGCTTACTGGGCCATAAACATCTTGTCTTGTCCTTATTGGTTTTCAGACAGGATCTTGTTATGTATCCCAGGTGGACCTCGAACTCAAGATCCTCCCGCCTCAGGCTCCCATGTGCTGAGGTGACAGTTTTACACCTCAGAAGGGTCATTGACCTATAAGATTTGTTTTGAGGCAGGAGCTCACTCTAGAACCCAAGCTGGCCTCAGACTCACCATGATCCTCCCACCACAGCCTCCCAAGTGCTGGGATCAGAGGCCTAAGCCACCACTGCGGGCTTGAATCTTAAAGGTTCCATTCCAGTACCAGAAGAGTTACACTTGACCTTAGCCAAAAGGCTGAGATTAAAAGTTACAATTTATTTGCCACATGCTTAAAATAGGAAACTGACTACCAGATATGCAAAGAATTTGTGAGTAAAATTAAACAGCTCTTGGCTTTGCAGGAAAGGAATTCTGCTTTCCAGGAAAGGAATTCTGTATAAGACAGCTTGTACACTGATATTAATATGTCTATTTCTTTTGTTAAAACATTATTATTACTGGGCTGGGGAGATGGCTCAGCTATTAAAGGCATTTGCTTGTAAAACCTGCCAGCCAGGGTTCAATTTGCCCTGACCAACATAGAGCCTGACAAAAAGCAGCACATATATGTGGCATTCATTTGCAGGCAAGAGAGCACACATGTGCAAATAGATAAATAAATTCTATTTTAAAGGCTGGAAAGATGGCTAAGTGGTTAAGCAGCTTGCCTGCAAAGCCTAACAACCCAGGTTGGATTCCCCAGTACCCACATAAAGCCAGATACCTGCCTCTGCAAACAAACTCTGAACACAATGTGCTACTTGTGCATCTGTCTTTATTTGTGGGCACTGGGGAATTGAACCAAGGCATTAGGATTTCCCGACTTATACAGCAATTTCCCCAAAATTGAAACATTTCATCCTGGAATGAAGCTCTTTGGTAAATTCTAAATTAAAACTTGGGATAGCCGGACGTGGTGGCACATGCCTTTAATCCCAGCACTCGGGAGGCAGAGGTAGGAGGATCACTGTGAGTTCAAGGCCACCCTGAGACTACATAGTGAATTCCAGGTCAGCCTGGACTAGAGTGAGACCCTACCTCGAAAAACCAAAAAAAAAAAAAAAAACACAACTTGGGATCATTAGGAATTTTAAAAGCTCCATAAGACTCAGGAAGTAAATACCTCCAAGACTCAGGAAGTGCTCAAAACATACAAGATGCACAAGGCCACCTCCTCAAGGTTCTGTAAAAAGGAAGGACTGTATGCCTGCCATGTGAGCGTTGACCTCCAGGGATTCAGATTCAGTGAGTTATAACCCTGGGGTGAGCTTTTGGGTGCTAAGCTGTAAATAACTCTAATAAACTCACTAGACTCACTAGAGTGGGCTCTACTCTTGGTCTGTTCTTAGTGCCTTACTTGGGGGGGGGGTTAGATTCCCCAGGAAAAGTTAATAATGTACCAGGTTTCTAAAAGGCTTGGCCCATTTCAGAGTTTGGTTGTATGGCTCCTGTTCCAGCAAGATCATATATTATATACATTATTTGGTGGTGGTGGATTGTTTTTTAATTACCTATTTGTAAGCAGAGAGAGAATGAGACCAGGGCCTTGTAGCCACTGCAAATGAACTTCAGACACATGCACCACATTGTGCATCTGGCTTTTACAAAGTCACTGGGTTGTTAGGCTTTACAGGCTCTCCATAGTTTTAAACTTAAGAGTCTGGGTACACCAGGGCATTTTGCTGCTGCAAATGAACTCCAAAGGCATGTGTCCGCTTGGTACAACTATCTGGCTTGGTACTGGATAATTGAATCTGGTTCCAGAAAGCTTTTCAAGCAAATGCCTTTTAACTATTAAGTCTTCTATCAAGCCCTAGCAGGAGCATTTTGTTTTTATGTCCAAACAGGTATTATTTTTCCTGAATAACAGGATAACCCAGCCCCAGAGTAGATTTTTAACTCTTGTTTTCTAGGCTGACCTGGAATCCACTATGGAATCACTCGGTGGGCTCTGCCTCCCAAATGCTGGGATTAAAGCCATAAGCCACAAAGTCTGATTTAACTTGTCTATGTGAAATTTTGATTTTTTTTAATTGGGGGGTTGTCTCTGTAGCCTCCTGAGTGCTAGGGTTAAGGCATGCACTCCACTTCCTTGGATTTTTGTTATAAGGTCTCCATGCTATGCAAGCTGGCCTTCAAATTGGCAGTGTTCCTCCTTCCAGTGTAACAAGTTTTGGGATCACAGGCATGAGCCAGGTGGTGGCAGCCCAGGAATTCTCAGGGAAGCCTCATGGTGATAAACCTACCTTTACATCCCAAGATTAAAAATAGGCCCCTTGACTCTTTAATTTTCCAGGTAAGGGTCTCTCTCTAGCCTAGGCTGACCTGGAACTCACTCAGTTATTTCCAGGGTTTCTTGCCACTACAAAGGAATACAATGGGTTTTATGTGAGTGGCTGGGGGATTGGACATCAGGCTAAGAAGTGCCTTTAATCACTTAACCATCTCCCCCATCAGATTTGTTTTTGGTTTTTGGTTTTTTGGTTTTTTTTTTTTTCGAGGTAGGGTCTCACTCTAGTCCAGGCTGACCTGGAATTCACTCTGTAGTCTCAGGCTGGCCTCGAACTCAAGGCAATCCTCCTACCTCTGCCTCCCGAGTTCTGGGATTAAAGGCATGTGCCACCACACCCAGCTGTCTTTTTCTTTTTTTTTTTACTTTTTCCCCCATTTGGATTTCATGTAGCCAAGGCTGGCCTTGCTTCTAAATCTTAATCTTTTCTGGTTCTTCTATTCATATGAGCCCCAGTACATGTAATTATTAATAAAATGTATGTCCTTTTCAAAAAAAAAAAAGATACACAAAGTGGTGCATGAATCTGGAATTTGTTTACAGCAGCTAGAGGCCCTGGAGCACCCATATTCTCATTCATTCTCTATCTCTCCAAATAAATAAAATATTTAAATAATATATATGGTAATATATATGTATTATATATAATATATACATTATACATATACATATACAAGAGCTAGGGATAAGGGCTCAGCACTTAAAGGCACTTGCTTGGAAAGCTAAGCCTGATGGCCTGAGTTTGATTCCTCAGTGCCCATGTTGTTGCATGTGTCTGGAGTTTGTTTTCAGTGGCACTAGGCCCTGGTGTACCCATTCTCCCATTCCACTTGGGAGGTAGAGGGAGGAGGTATTAAGAAGGGAGATTCCCTCAGCTGTGTTATTTAAAGCCTTTTAGGCATATTTGATGAGCCTCTGTGTCAGATAACATTTTCTAAGCCAATAGATGGAATAAAAACAATGAAAAACAATCTTCGTTCATAGGTGCTTTAATACAGGTAAATTTTCTGGGAATGCTAAGGTTTTTTACTTGTTGTCCTTGAATTCAAGGAAATCCCAGAGTGAACCTTTAAATCCATCCTCGGGATAGCCAGGGCCAAAAGTTAGTACCACAGAGCCAATAGATTCCATTAGGGGCTGCCCAACATACTTCTGGCCTCAGAACTCATTCAGTAGCAAGTCATTCCAATGGTTGGAGAATAATGTTCTGGCCTAATTAGAAGGGACCCATCATTGCTCCCCAGAATAAGGAAGCCTTTGGACTTAAGCAACCTCCACATATATGTATCCAGATGTCGGGAAAATCTCCTGAGATATGCATAATTGTTCTCCCTTATCATGGAGCTAGAACTATGAGAGAGTGGGCCAACATGCATTAAGACCTTGTTGGTGTCCTCTTTTATTATTTATGTCACCAAACCCTCTCTATTAAGTGCATCCTGGGAAGGTGACAACCAGACTTGTCCTATACCAGCATGCACCTATAGATTTTGTATCACCCATTGATATGAGTAAGAACAAGAGGAAATGACAGAGCAGAGAGCTAAGCTTCATGGCATTCCTTGGCCTATTTTGGGATTGTCTATTTGATTTTACCTAGAAATTTTAAAATGAATGACAATTTTATCCATTTGTGATACATAAGATGACAGGGTCTTGGCTGTCTCTAATCTGGTTGGACATTTTTTTTCCTAGAGAATGTGAATTACACCTGTGCTTATGACCTATGGCACACAACACAGGATTTTATCTGTGTTTAAATGCTTTTGATTATTTTTAAGCAGAGAGGAGACAGAGAAAATGGGTGCACCAGGGCCTTCAGCTATTGCAAATGAATTCCAGATCTATATGCCACCTTGTGCCTCGGGCTTTTACATGGGTATTGGGGAATCGAACCCTGGTCGTTAGACTTTGCAGGCAAGTGCCTAAACCACTGAGCCATCTCTTCAGCCTCCAAAAAATTTTAATTACTCTAAAAAGAATCACTCTAACGCTTTAGCCATCACTCCCCACCCTCCCATTTACCTGCTATAATTAATCATCCACTCTCTTGACTCGACCCACGGGTCAGTCAACAAAGACCCTAAGGGAGGGGGTGAGAATGGAAGGGACAAGAGATGCAAAGAATGGAAACAAGGCAAAATTCTGATCAAGTCTCAATTTATTAGAGCTCAGGCAGAAGCTTATAAACCCTCTCACAGGAGGAAATATGTGGACTTTTGTGTAGGAATCCTAAGCAACCTGACTGCAAGGAGAGTCACCTGATTTCTAGGAAAGAGCCTAACCAGCAGAAGAAGGAAACTAAAGCGGGAAATAGAAATCTTGGCTCTGGTTAGTAGAAAAAATGGCAGAGACCTTCAAAATGACCTTGACAGTTAAGACATAATGAACAGCTCCCCCAAAAAAATAAAAAATAAAAAAATAAACAGCTCCCCACAGGTCCCCCTTTTTACTTTTCTTAAAAAAATGACAAGGTGATGGGGCTGGAGAGATGGCTCAGCAGTTAAGGCACTTGCCTCCAGTGCCTAAGGCCCTGGGTTCAATTTCCCAGTACCTACATAAAATGCCAGACCCACAAGATGGTGACCCTGGTTCGTTCTCTCTCTCTCTCTGTCTCTCTCTCTCTCTCTCTCTCTCTCAAAAATTTTAAAAAAAGAATGCCAAATGAGTATAACCATTGATAAGTAACTCTTACCATTGAGCGGCCTGATCCTTAACAGACTTATAAGTAAAACACTTTTTTTTTTTTTGGTTTTTCGAGGTAGGGTCTCGCTCAAGGCAATCCTCCTACCTCTGCCTCCCTGAGTGCTGGGATTAAAGGCGTGCGCCACCACGCCCGGCTAAGTAAAACACTTTCTAGGGGTATTCTCCCCCCCTTTATTTTATAAGTAAGCAGAAAACATATAGCATTTACAGTAGTCAATGTCT
>PVHP010033604.1:0-19562 GCA_004024765.1 Zapus hudsonius
ACTGCATTCAGGTCTTTTAATTCTGACCAGAATGGTTCATCAAGCTGTACTCACAGCACTGCGAGGCATCTCTTAGGCCGAGATTTCAAGTCCTTCCACATTCCTCCTGTAGATCACTTCCAGAAGACCCAAAGCCACAAGATCAGGGTTCTAGCAGCAACAGATGACCCCACTCCTGGTACCAAAACTGTTGCGGTCAACATTCTTGTTGCTGCGCAGAAAGAACCCAAACAAAAGCGGCTTGTAGAGGAATGGGTTTATTAGGCTTACGGACTCGAGGGGAGACTCCATTCTGGCAGGGAAAACGATGGCATGAGCAGAGGGCTGGACATCACCTCTGCCACAGCACTGCTTCCACCGCAAACAGCGGCAGGAAGGTGCCAAACACTGGCAAGGGGGAAGCTGGCTTATAACCCCATAAGCCCACCCCTGACAACACAGCTTCATCGAGGTTGTAAAACCCAAACTGCCATCAGCTGAGGATCGATCTATCAAAACACATTCATTTGTTTGTGGGGGACACCTGGATCAAACCATGACAGTGAGTTAAGAAAGGGTAACTGATAGGCCTTGGGAGAGAAATGGATAGAGAAGAGGTAAGGTCAGTAAGGGAAATGTCTGAGGTCAGAGAGGATGTCTTGATGTATGTTTGCACAGTTGAACCTGGAGATGAACTTTGTGGAAATGAATAGAATTAAAAAGAAAACTAGAGTTGAATGTGATGTTTGGCCTAAGATATCTTGGAATCTCGATATCCTATTGGAAATGTCAGTTGGGAGGATGAATATGGAGCACAAGGTAAGATCTAGAAATATTAGTCATTAGCCATTAATGAATCTAGAGGCATAAATGAGATTTTCTAAAGGGAAAGAGAACAGGGAAGAGTCATATACTAGATCAGGCCAGTTTTAGATTATTCTCAATTTAGGAATGCCTAGGTCTGGGCATAGAATGCAACTTCTAATTTAACAGTTTCCTTTTCTCCTGCCAGGGTTCATAATACGTTTGTATTACCTGCTGGCTATGAAGACAGTTGAGGTTTCACCATATGAGTTTGAGCAAGAAGAGAAGTCAGGAGAGTCGTGAAAAATTTTATTATACTGGATGTTTGTGTAGAGATAGACAAAGCCTGCCAAGGAGATGGTGAAAGTAGCTAAAGTGCTGAGAGTTAGCAAAGAAACCATTTTTAGAACTATTATATCTAATGGAAAAGTTCATAAAATCATATTATAAAATGATATTTGCTCAAAGATACATTTCATAACATCAGAATCATAATCATTCATGCTCTATAGTATATTAGCTTTTTAAGTCTTATATGAGTTATTCTGATGTGTAAAGGATATAAAATTTATAGTCTAGCACAGAAACAGACATTTAAATGATGTACAAAATTTCTTTTAATTTAAATTACACTTTACTGCCCTTTTTGCTTTCTAATTAGAATAGTCTGACCTTTAAATATGATAGAAATTGTTTCATTAGGCAATCACATGTTATTCTTCATTTCTACAGGGTCTAATTTTGAAAAACTTGGAAGTCATTATACAATTTCAAGCATCATCATCTATGAAAAGAGACTAAGGAATGAAAAATGTTGAAACAATGTTCTGGGTCCAGGCAGCCTGGTAAAATGTTCAACTCTCCAACTGTATGACTCATAATAGTTTATGCCTCAGTTTTCTCGTGTGTAAAATGGCATGATAAAGGTAACAGCCACGTAGAGTTGTTACACAAAAATGAAATTAATCACTTCAGGTTGCTACAATAATGTCTAGCACAAAATAAACAATCATTCATTATTTAAAATTGAAGCACCTGTTCCCATTAATAAAATTGCAATTGTAGCAGTTTGAATCAGATGTCATCCAAATTCTCATCTGTTTTGAATCCTTGGTCCCCAGGTGGTAGCAAATGGAGAGATGGGGCCTTTCTAGAAGTGTTGTATTTCTGGGGCAGGCTTAGGGGTGTTATAGCTGGATTCCCCTTTCCAGAGCTCAGCTCACTTCCTTGCTGCCTCCTGCCAGCTGCTGTGGCAAAAATAATAATCCAACCTCTGCTCATGTCCTGCTTTCCCCTGCCATCATGAATAGCCTCCCCTTGAGATGACGTTTCCTCCCATCAGCTGCGTTTTGTTGAGTGTTTTGTCCCAGCAATGCAAAGTGAACTACAGTAGTAATCAAAATCAAACTGAAGTATATTTGGAGAAACAATATAGGCTTGCATTTACTTTACTTACACAAGCTATAGACACACATAATGAATGGATTATCTGAACCTCATCACATAGTCAATTGATTTTTAGTTATTTTTTTTATTATTATTGAGGATCTAGGCAATAAGTGAGGCCTGGGGATAGAATGCAGAATGGGCCTATGATAAGAGAGCTTGTATTCTTTTTTTTTGGTTTTTCGAGGTAGGGTCTCGCTCTAGTCCAGGCTGACCTGGAATTCACTATGGAGTCTCAGGGTGGCCTTGAACTCACAGCAATCCTCCTACCTCTGCCTCCCAAGTGCTGGGATTAAAGGCGTGAGCCACCACGCCCGGCAAGAGAGCTTGTATTCTAAAGAGACAAAGATCATATTAGGCACGTTGTTCCTCTCTTTCACTTTCTCACACATACAAGAATATTTAAGTATGTTTATTAGTGTTATGAATTGTACAGAACAATGGGTTTCATCATGACATATTTTCATAAATGTATGTAACATACTTTGTTCAAAATCATCCTCCACCACACATCCATATTCCTAAAAGGATTGTGAAAAGAAAGAGTACCAGGAGAGCACAATAGGGAGGCCTGATGTAAATTAGGGATTAGAAACCCAAAAATCTCACATCAGCAAGACACACAAAAATGTAGTCCAGGTACAAAGTTTGTGTTTGAACAAACACACACGCAAAATGAGAGAGACAGAGGGAGACAGAATCCCAAGTTTCTGATTTTAGCAAAAGCCCATTTGTTAGACATTGACATTCTTTGTCAGTATCTGGTCCATAATGTAACAAACTGGTTTAAATTCCATATGTGCTTCTTTCAAAGATGCTTCTCCTAAAAAAGAGAAAGAAAGGAAGAAAGGAAGAAAGGAAGAAAGGAAGAAAGGAAGAAAGGAAGAAAGGAAGAAAGGAAGAAAGGAAGAAAGGAAGAAAGGAAGAAAGAAAGAAAGAAAGAAAGAAAGAAAGAAAGAAAGAAAGAAAGAAAGAAAGAAAGAAAGAAAGAAAGAAAGAAAGGAGGGAGGGAGGGAGGGAGGGAGGAAGGAAGGAAGGAAGGAAGGAAGAAAGGAAGGAAGGAAGGAAGGAAGGAAGGAAGGAAGGAAGGAAGGAAGGAAGGAAGGAAGGAAGGAAGGAAGGAAGGAAGGAAGAAAAGATGCTGAACAGAAGAAAGAAAATGTTAAATCACAGAATAACTCCTTTCTGTTACCATGGGCTTTCCTGTTTGCTTAGCAACAAATATCACATCTGAGGCAACCAGATTTTGTTTACTTTTAGCTTTGCTTACCTTCATAAGAAATCTGACATTTTTTCCCCCAGTAGCTAGTTTTCATTGCTACCTATATCGCTGGATATGACAAATTCTGTAAGATATCCAAGATGCCTAGCATTGTCTGCAGGACCCAAAGCCACACAACAAACCCCTGCTTGGGAAACCTATGGAGACACAAATCTCCCTGGGAACTTGCAGGCCATCTTCCTTGCAGCTGCTGCATCCTCAGCATCCTCAGCCTTCAGCATCGCTGAAAGCTCCTCCTCCTGCTCTACCTGAAGTCTGATTGCCCCTGAAGACACTGCTTATACATTGTTATGTCGTTCTTCTCACCTCCCTCATTTCCTTAATCCTGAAGTTTTCAGATTGAGTGTTCTTTGCTGCTTTCAAGACTCTCTTACTTTCTTCTCCCTGAAATCTACACGATCAAGATACCTGCCTTACTCTGTGGAAAGCTGCCCTTTCATACTTCACAGAAAGAACCGTATTTCTTGATGAAGTGACTATTCTTCAAGTGGTCAGTTATTCACAGACCTGTTCTGCTCTAGTGACTTTTACATCCAATTTCCCACAATGACTACAATTTAGATGCTGTCATTAACAATTCACACAACCACTTTATAGCCGAGCTTCTGGCATCTTATTTACTAGTTGTTGCCCTAATTCGTTTTCCTAGTTCACTCTTTTTAATACCCTAAACTCAAAAATTAATCAGCCACAGTTTCTCTACTTCGTAGAAAACAATGACATATCTTTGTTTCTTTCATCACCTGTCAATGCCTCCTTTCCCGCCTTCCTCTTTCTTAGTGATGACATTGACTAGAATTTCACTGAGAGAAAATGAAATAGAAGTTAGCCTTCACCAGCTCTATAGCTGCTCATATATCTGTGCCCATGCTTATCACCCACCCACCTCCTGAGGCTGACGTAGTACTAGCCGATC
Source organism: Zapus hudsonius (assembly GCA_004024765.1). Lineage (NCBI taxonomy): Eukaryota > Metazoa > Chordata > Mammalia > Rodentia > Dipodidae > Zapus > Zapus hudsonius. The sequence continues at coordinate 4,428 of PVHP010033604.1, forward strand.
TCTATGTCAGAAAGACTAACGCTGGTATGCAAGATCCCTGTCTTCTGCCCTGCTCAAGAACATTGCCCATTCTGTCTTGCACATCTCTCAAAATTCAAAATTTTCCTCTCACTCACTTTCTCATGCCCAATATTCATTAGTGTACAATATCAGTAAAAATGTTAGTTCTTTTATGACCAACATTACTACCACCTTAGTACAAGCCATAATCCATCCTTTCTCTTCTCTGCCACCATAACTGGTGACTTTATCCCCTTCATTCTGCCTTCATATTCCCATGTACCTTTGCCTCCTTATGCTTTATCTAAACACAGTAGCCAGCATGGCTGTCTTATGGCTTTAGTCATATCATGCAATGGCTCAGCTCCAAATGCTCTGTGGGTATCGGCTGTACGTGTCACCCAATCCACTTTTAAGGAAGTAACCGCTGCTCAAATGAAGGGGATTGTTTACCAGACAGCTTCCAGTTGACCATCCTTCAGCATCAGCCTTGGGTGCAAAAGCCACCTCACCTGAGATGACCCCATGAAAATGGGATTTTTCTGTCCATTTCTATATTCTCAATATGTACAAAATTACCAGAACTTGGTAGTCATTAAATATATGAATTGAATAATTGTGTTGCTTACTTATATGTCTTAGTAAATGTTGATACATGTACATAAACAATTTTAAATGTCACTTAAAATGAATAATAAATGTTACAAAATCCAGTGCTATTAAGCACATAAGCATTGGAGACAAGTATGAATACAGAAAAGGTTCATTTCATTAGGAGGAACTCGACATAAGTCTGATGATTTATAGGAGCAAGAGCAATGGCTAGTGATATCACAGAATAGTCCACAGGCCACTGAAACCTGTTCTTCAGGGCAGAACACCTAAACCAAAAGCTACAGGCCCTATCAGTTATCAAACTTATCTTTGTACATTATCAACAAGTAGTTATATCTGAAGATAATTTAGATAATGCACTCAGAGTCATAGAACTGCTAGTTAGTTGGCATCCTCTAAAAGCAAGGATATGAAATGGTATTCTACTGAATTGTAGAACAAAAAAATGAGTGACCTCCAGGCTTTCAATCAAGATCTTTCTGCCTGGCATAGAATCAAGTACACATTTGGACCTATACCATGAAGTCTGTTAGGGATTACTGTGGTCTCTTACAGTTCAGGCTTATATTAATTCAGAATAAGTTCATGCCCGAAAGGTTTTTTAAAAGGAAAGAGAAAGAGAAAGAAAACATGAAGATAGAATTTAGTAAGATGGTGTCAGATATTTTAATCTTTCATAGATTTTAATATGATCATCACCAAAGTCCCACTTAAGATGGTAGCTATTTCACTTAAGATATTTCCTTGCTATATTATAACCCCAAACTTATTTCTTTAAAAAAAATAACCCCAGGATGAAATATTTAAAATACATTTAATGAATTCCACAGGTAGTCAATTAGCACTAGACTGTCTTCTTGGAATACTTGAGCCCATTCATCCCTTTACAGCCCCCACTGGAGGCACTATGATGGGCAGGAAGGCTGAAACAGCTCCTCATGGTTTCTCTTGCTGCTGGCTGGCCACCTGGAAATGGACTTCTTAAACTTCTAAGGTAAAAGTCACAATTCCTCACGTGGCCCAGACTTAACACATCAGTTTGGCAAAAGGTATTTTTTCATTACTATGATGAAATACTTAATGAGAAGCTTAATGAGAGATTGATTCTAAATCCATCAAGTCTGAAGCCAAAGATTAACCATACAACTTCTATCTCATTCTTTTGATAAAGGCAAGTCATGAGCCATTCAATATCCAAGGAAAAGTGATCAGACTCTAATTCCTGAAAAGAAAAATCAAAAAATAAAGGGGTGGGGTGGTAATTTCTTTTTTAAGTCTACCACTAACAATAAAAGAAGGCCATTTCAAAACACTCTTAAATACAAAGAGTTGAAAATGAAGAGAACTGTTTTAAAGTTTACAACTGCTAAAGCGTATAGAACGTTATATTTTTCTTTATTCATTTTGTTGATATATAATCCCTATACCATAAAATTCATCATTTTAAGATGTGTAAACCAGTGTTAAATATGAAAAAGGTTGTGCAAACTATTAATACTATTTAATTCGATAACATTTTTACTACTAAATAAATATAATCTCCCTTTTATTTCTCTAATTTTTATTGGCATGGTGTGGTGACTTGGAGCAGATGTCTCCCATAAACTTATGTGTTCTGAATGCTTAGTACCCAGGAGATGGCAATTTGGGAGGTGGAGTCTTGCTAGAGGAGGTGTGTTGTTGGGAGTGGGCTTTAGTGTTATAGTCAGATGTTCCTTGCCAGAACTTGGCTCACTCTCCTTCTTTTGTTATCGACTTGATGTTGGCCAGAAGGTGATGTCCAGCCTCTGATCTACTGTCTTTTCCTTGCCATCATAGAGCTTCCTCTCAAGACTGTAAACAAAAATAAAAACATTCCTCCAATCAGGTAATTTTGGTTGGGTGCTTTGTCCCAACAATGTGAAGGTAAATGCAAGACAGTTCATATCAGGAGTGTGGTTCTTATTGCTAGAAACTTGACTATGTGGCTTTTGGCCTTTCAGAACTAATTTGAAGGAGGGATTGCAAGGACTTGAAACCTTGGACCAGAAAGCCTTATAGTGCTCTAATCAAATGTTTGAATAGTGTTGGGATAGTGGAATAGTGAAAAGTTGCAGGGACTTTTGTGTTGGATTAAATGTATTTCATTTTAAATCAATCCTGTTTGGTTATCAGTGTATGGGGGCCAGGGGTATAATATACTGATTTTGATCAGGTATGCCCCATAAATTTATATGTTCTAAATGTTTGGTCTTCAGCTAATGGTAACTTGGGAGGTTGAGCCAGAATCATGAAGGTAACTATAACATACAGATTTATGTTTGAGACATTTAGCTAAATAAATATTTTACATAAATTTAATAAAAATTACTAAATATGTGGCCTTTTTTATTGTCCATAATGAGTTACATTATTTAGTGGGCAAACAATGAGTTGTTATCCCCAATTCCCCGATGCTCCCCTCCCCATTCCCCAATCAGCTGGATATCCTCCTCCATGAGTCATCTGGATCAGTCCTTGGAATAAGGGACCATGGATAGCCTAGTATTCAGCCAGGTTCTCCTGGCCATGCCTCTGGATAGTCTCACCCACTATGGCTCTCACAATCTTTACCCCCCTTCTTCTGCTCAGTTCCCTGAGTCATGGTGGATGAGTATTAAGGCTGCTTTAATGTTGTGAGTTTAGGGGTCTTTGTGTCGAAAATCATTGGTTTCTGTCTCACTGGCTTGCTTATCCTGTGTTGATTGAATGGTTATGGCTGTGGGTCCCTTGTTCATCCCATCATTCTCTGCGGGGTTCCATATGGATCCTCCACGATATGACTGTGGTGGCTCCTCTCTTGCCAAGATCTCAGCTATCGGCCTACAGCTTTAATAACTCCAGAATCTATTGGGGGACACATTCATCCAAACCAGCACAGTTGTGATTCAGGTTGTTTTCACTTTGGAGCTATTATAAATTATGTTGGTACAAATATTTCTTCACAAATTTTAATGGGAATGTGTTTCCACTTCTCTTGTGTTTATACACCTAGAAGTGGGATTGCTAGGTTTTTTTAAAAATGTTTTATTTATTTATTATTTTAGGGAGCAAGAAGACAGAGAGAGAGAGAGAGAGAGAGAGAGAGAGAGAGAGAGAGAGAGAGAATGCGAATGCCAGGGCCTCTAACCACTGCAAACGAACTCCAGACACATGTGTCACCCTTCACAACCAGCTTTACTTGGGCATTGGGGAACTGAACCTGGGTCCTTTGGCTTTGCAGTCAAGTGCCTTAATCTCTGAGCCATCTCCACTTCCCTGATTACTAGGTTTTATTGTACTGTTATAATCAGCATTTCTGATTAATATGTATTGGTGTATTTTAATATATTCTTATAGATATAGAGATAAAGGTTAATGTTGATACATTATGATAAAGCAGGCAAAATGGAAAATCTCAGGAGCCTTTAACCTAGAAGGTTTAAATTCATCATTGTGGTCTAAGACAATTGGGTGAGAGTGATGATTCTCTGTATGAGAAAGCAGAGAGCAGTGGTCTCAGTTTGCAGTCTATTGGCTACTTTCTCACTGCTGTGAACAAATGCCTAACCAGGGCAACTGAAGGAAGGGATCCACCTCCTAATGGTTCTAATCTTCCCAACAGCACCACGAGCTAAGGATCACATGTTTCAGCCTAGGGTTGACATTTCACTTTCAAACTACAACAGCATGATTCTCAACCCTCTGTAGAACCCCCTGCTCACATAAGAATATTTGTAATAAACAGAATATTTCTGTTACTGACCTTTGGTGTTATTAAACCATGAGGTCACTGGCATAACCTGTTGTTTGTAGGCAAGCCCTATTCTTAACATTAGCATACAGTACCAGGTCTTCCTATTTTCCTTTTTGTCATTTTTTGCGATGATCTACAGAGAAACACATTGCTGGAATCTGTAAGCTTATTAGAAATGTGGAGATTGGACTCCAAATCTACTAAGAACCTGAATATTAGCAAGATTATCCTGCATTTAAGTTTGGAAGGCAATTGAACAACACAATCTTAATTCATGGAGCACCACCAGAACTAAAAACAGGAATCTCTTAATCAAATCCTTCTTGTAAGAAAAGAGGCACTAAACAATATTATTACCAATAGCAAATAGCAATTGCAAATTATCAACAACTTTTTAAGCTCTATGACAAGGAGGACCTTGACATTCTGATCCACCTTTCTCTACCTCCCAAGTGCTGGGAGTACAGATATGTGACACCACATTCAGCTCAGTTATGCCTTTTGAAACATTACTTTATTCCAGTTTTATTTTGAGAGCTCTGTATTTTACCCAATTCATAGATAACAACACTAAGGTTCGAAAAGGTCAATCTGCCTTCCAAAAGTTAAAAAAAAAATAGAACCAAGAGAGAAAGCCCAGTTTATCTAATTCTAGATAATACACCTTCCTCACCTCTATCCTCTACCCTGGTTTGGATGTGAAATGTACCACATAGGTTCATGGGTATGAGCTCTTGGTCTCCAGCTGGTGGCAGTTTTGGAAGGTGTTGAAACCGTTAGGAAGTAGAGCCACACTGGAGGGAAAGCATGACTCTGAGCATGCCTTGAGGGGTTTTGTTGGTTTGTGTGTCTTTTCTAACCTGGCCCTACTTCCTGTTCTCACTCTGTCTTCCTGACAATGGAAGCAATATGGCCAGCCAGCTTCCTGCTCTTGCTGCCATGCCTTTCCTGCCATGATAGACTATATTCCCTTTCTTCCTTGGACCAAATCTTGTCAGGAATGTGGTCAAAGCAACAAGTAAATAATACATCTCTCTTGATAGTAAGTTCTACAAATAGTATTCACATAATCTACTCATTATTTAAAAAAAAATGACTTACTCTTTATAAACACCAGTATTTAAAATAGTATGTACATTGTGAAATTGGTAACTTAATACATATGTATTTATAATTTTACTTGTGGATCATTAAAATTAGTACAATTTCATCATTACTGATTTCTCTTTCAATCTCTCAGGCTTGGACTTCACCTATAACAAGACTGCTAATTGTTGGTTTTTTAGAGCTCTGGTACATTTAAATTCATTAGAACAAAAATAATATGGTGTTATACATCAGCACATAAAATGCCATCTTATCGCAGAGTATTTTTATGCAGTACAACTCTGAAGGAGCCATAATTGTGGTTAAATTTATCTTGTCAGTTGTTTTATTAGGAAACATCAATGTGGGATGTCAGTCTGGGACTGGCATACCAGTGTATTTTGCAAGAATGAAAATGTGCAGGACGGTGGAGGTACAATACTTATTGAAAGAAGTTAAGATGTATCACCCATAGTGTGGGAAATTCACAAAACCAGCCATTCCACGCCATCCACCTTACATGTGATCATTTTAAAGTAGGACCACTTTTATTTACCTCTATCCCATTAGGCAACCTTAGTAAGTGGGCCATAGCTACAGGAAAACAAGGGAGTCAATTCATTTATATAATCTCCTCCTTCAGAGAAGAAAGTGTCTTTTCCATTTATGTATAAAGGAACTGTCAGCAGGAAGAAAGGGTACAATTATTCAAAAATACATGGAAAATCATAGTATACCTCTTTAATATAATAAAATTATTTCTTTAATATAATAAAAGGATATAAATTTATATCCAGTGTGCCGAAAAGTACATTATGGCTATTGAGGCAACATATACACTGATTTATTGATCAGGCTGTTTTGTATTTAATGCCAGCATCAACCATGATCTGAATATAAGTCTAACATCCATTAGGATCTTATTTGGCCAGGGATAGTTGATAGCTAAGTATTTGATGAGATGGAGCAAATACAGTCTTGTGTCACACTTGCCAAGAAGGGGATGCCTGAAGAACCAAATGAGAGGTGTTCTAATCTGCCCATGAAGGTTTATAAACGTGCCTCCAATACTACAAAAAAGTTTTTTTTTCTCATATTCCAGTGAGGGAACTCACCTATAGGACAAGCTGTATTATTTGCAGGAGTCAGGGCAAAATGAAAATGGAGACCTCATATCCAAAAAGCAGAGACTGGAAAAGTCATTAAAGGCACTGAAATATGACATGCTTCTTCTCTTCTGCAATCACTCTTCCAATACACCATGGTATTTTTATATTTGTTATTAAGTTTCATTCCATAAATTACTTAGACATTTTAACTTATCAGCATAAAATTTATCATTAATGTTTAAAAAGATGAAATGCCAGTTTTAAACCCAGTTATCAGAATCTATCAGGAATTACTGGAATTAAGATCTTATGTTTCACTATTCTCCAAGGGTGCCAGGAACTGGTCAGAACAAGTTACTATTAATCATGATGGTGGGTTGAAAGAGATGTCTTCCATATCCTGATGAATTTGGAATATCTTTTCCACAGCTGGTGACAGTTTGTGAGGCTGAGCCTTTCAGTAGGAGGTGCAAGTTGCTGGGGACAGGGTGTTATAGCCCTGTTCACCTTGCCAGTAGTAGCTCATTCATGATGTCATGCCCAGCATGTGCTCTTCCATCCTTACCTGGCCTTGAGGAAGCATCCCCATGAGACTGTAAGCCAAACTCCACTCCTCCTGTCAGGTCCTTTTGGTTGAGTGTTTTGTCCCAGCAACAAGAAGGTAAGCACAACAGCCATATTCTGAACTGTGATGAAGAAGAGTGTCCTCCACCATCATGGGATAGCTGTGGGCAAATGCAGACTTGAACAGCTTTTGGATCCCCTCCCGAATCCCAGGGCTCCCTGGTGTTGAGATCTGACTATAACTGGCTTCTGCGTCCTGTCAGGCACAAGATGTCTGGCATGCTTTGCCCAGAACAAGGTGGGGAAGCTGAGGCAAGCACATCCTTGGCTGCAGCATCGCTGCTCCAGTCCGCCACCACCAGTAGGTTGGAACCTTGGTGCTGGTCCCAGAAGTATTAAAAGGTGATACAGTGCTTGTAGCATGGGGCTCAGTGAGCTATATTGTCCCCATCCCAGATGCCCATACTTGCTATGGGAACATGTTGACAGCAGGGGCTATGTAGGCACAAGGAGGCTCAGCCAGATAGATGGCAAGTGGGCACCCTACATCCTCTTCCTAGACTTTGAATAGTTTTTTTCCATTGTAGTACTAGGTCAGGGCCTGCTGTTTAACCTCGCCTCCCCATTCTTCCTGCCTTTAGTAGTAATAGAACTCAGTACTTTTAGCTGGCTACAAGGATACCTGGAATAAAGCAAGCATTTTCCAGTCAGCTTCACAGCTGAACCCAGTGTGACTGACTCGTGATCAATGATATGTACATAAAAACCTGTGTGAAATTGGCAACCAGCCTTTGTCTCTTGCTTTTTGGTCTTTTACTCTGCTTGGTACAACATGAATGTGAAGCTAGACATCTTGAATCTGAAGAATAAAAGCCTTATGTTAGGGATGATGGATAGAGATCTTAAAGGAATTAAGTTCCACAGGAGGTCATCACACAGAGCCACCTCACCAGCAATGGCTAGGAAACTGAACCAACTTGCCAACTTGTTTAAATGATTTTTTTGGGGGGGTTGGGGGAGGGGATTGTTTTGTTTCCTGAGCTGAAGCAAAATTTCAAGCTTAACATAAGAAGAACACATCTGATTTTTATTCCACTTCACTCATTTCTGTAGCTTTCTTACCATGTTTTCCCAAAAGGCATTTGAAAGGGATGCCCACCCCCGATGTTTACAATTTTCCACAGCTTTATTTTCCTGTCTTTAGCTCACAATGATTGTAATTGATTTAATTAACTAAGGAATTCATTCCTTTCCTCCAAAGAGGGAGCAATTGCCTCTCATTTAAGAGCAACTGCATACATCAGTCTTGTCCAATCCCCACTACGATAAAGAAATTGAATTCTCTGCTACAAAACACTTCCTTCTTATATCCTAATAGAAATTGTTCAGGGAAGTTTTCCAGGCAGTTTCTAAATAAAAAACGAGAAACTTCGCATCCATTCTGGGTCCCTCTCTAAAAGGGATAATCACATGGGTCATTTCTCTTATTCAGATCTAGTGAGCTTTCAGGAATAAAATGAAAATGACTCTATTCTCTGGACATTAGAAGGAAACAACGTGCTGAAGTGACACGTCTCCATGTATCCAAGTGATTACAATGTTAAATTCCTGACAGCAACACAGATTCTTATGCAATGTTTACAGGACTGTGATTGCAGTTGTGAGGGCATCAGCAGGGAAAGGAGACTAATTCAACACGACCACATTGGCAAGAAGAACAGATAAATAGACCTGGCAATTTCCCACCACCACTGCCAAGTCCATCTTCTAGGTATTGACATGCGGTTTAGGTTTAAATAGAAACAAGAGGTATGCATTGCTAAATAGTCCTTGTCAAGATAGGATCTTACCCAGCAGAAGATTCCTAAAACAATCCCAATTTCTTGGGGACCATTGTTTCATAGGTTTGATAGCCAAGAATCTCTGTAGACTATCTCTGCTCTTGCCAACACAGTTACACTACCACTAAAATGCTAGAATGGTTGTAAATATCTCACATTCCCGCAGACATCTGAATTATTAGCAAGGGAAGAAAACAAGAAGCCATAGAATGAATGGCTACCAGATAGGGTTATTTCTCCCTGGATAGTGAGGATTTAGAGAAATTGTTAACAATGATAAGCAGAGTTTTTATAATTCATGCACCAGACCCATATTCCGTGTTTATTTTTAAAGTCTTACTTAAAACTCACTGTGCCAAAACTTCGTTAGATTTATGACCCAGAAATCATCCATTTCTGTATTTATTTTTTTCCATCTTTCTCAGTACATTGTGATTCTGATAGATCACCAGGCAGAAGAAGATAAAACTCTGCATATTTATGTGGTGCACACGAAAGGACCCTGCTGTGAGCTATTAGCTCAGCAGATGACGTGTGCTCCCAGTTGGAGGCTGAAGAGATGGTGAGAGCCTGTAGCCTGTATAAAAGGTACATAAAAGGCACCTGTTTGCCTGCTTCATTAAACTTCCCCTAATGAACGCCTCCAGGGAGCAGAACTGGGGAAAGTCTTTCCTTCCCTGCTATAAATAGAGAAAGGTATTTAAAAGTTCTCATTTAAATGTGAGCACTGTTATCTGTAACAATTTGCAAGAATGTAACACCCCTCAGGAATATAAATGAGCCAGTTCTAGCATGTGTTCATGATAATGACCTACAGCAGGAAGACGTTTCTTACACTGTTTTGCTAATTTCGTTTTCCTAAAGAATCAAAGTTACAGACTTAAATGTTTCCATCCAACTCCTGCCCAACCTAAGTGTGTGCTGGGGGAGGGCTGGGTAGCTCGGCTGCTACCTCTTGTGAAATCTTTCTCCAGTATGGCACCTCCCTTCTTACACAAACAGGTAGTCATTTAAGGAGGCAGAGAATGTGTACAGTTCTTATGAAAGGACTTACCAACCTACAATGTATATTTTCCCACTCTCAGGCAAGGACATTGTATTATTTTACACTGACTCCAGTTTCTCCTGAGTGTGCCTGGCACAGAACAGACACTCAACAGAAATTCCTGTTGGGATGCCATTAACAAACAAACAAACAAACAAACAAAAAATACCCCACTGTCTTCCTTCAGCTTCTGTACTCTAAGTCACTCCATCTTGGTCTCCACATTTCTGTTCAGTTCATGACTGTATTCTTAATTGCAGGCTTTGCCCAGTGTCCACCTCCACTCTCTTCTTTTAATGGGAGTTTTGGGGCTCTTTAACAATGCCAATAGAACCAATAAATTCAGGGTACCCCAGATCCTTGCCTTATGATTTTAAAGAACTAAATCCCTAGACCAATGGGTAAGACTTAGACTTTATTAAATTAAGAGAAGAAGAAGAAATACAGAGAGCTATTATCATGTGGAGTGCAGGAGGGAGTAGGGGTACCACCTGGGAGTAGGGGTCACCCCACATCTCAGGACAGCCAGGCTGAGAAGAAGGGTGTTTACCAGACAAGTGACCTGGAAGTTCAGAGCGGTGAAAACCCAACAAGAGGTCTTGCCCACCTGGTAAGGATCTATTTATAATTTTACTGGGGTTGATTTAGGAGTAGAGGGCAAGAGAGCTGATTGGATAGGCTGGATCCGATATTGAATTCTGGTTCTGCAGAAAGAGGCAGGCATCATGTTCCCTCTTTAGGGCCTTTCTCCTGACTGGCTACCTCATTTCCCCCATTCTCATTTCACTTAATTATCCTTGGGCTATCTCGTTGACAGACTAGTTTTATAACAACAGTTTAGAAACTGCAGTTTGCAAAGCAAACAGAAGTGAAAAAAGAAAATATCAGAACTTCTACTTTTAAACAGCTTTAGATCTCAATTTTAACATCTATTTATAATATATATTGTACACAGAATCATATAGGTATGTAATTCACTATAAATATACATTACACTGGTCAAATTCAAAATGCTATAGATATATATTTTGTTGATGACAGATATAGATATGCACATATATGTGAATGCCTCCACAAACAGTAGGGCAGAACTCATAATCATTTTTACCAGACCTGTTTCTCCTGATAAAGATTATTTACCAAAATTTAGTCAGACTCCTGAACCTTATCCTAGGTCTATCTGTTTATTTTCTTGCAAAATACAATCTTGGCAAAAAAAAACCCTGCTACTACATCATCCTTGAAATCTAATCAGGGTTCTTGTCCTCCACCTTCTACTAAGAGATGCCTGAACACCCTTGCCTATCTCATCAAAACTCCTGATAGGTTGTGTTAAAGCAAGTCTCTTGATACCAAATGTTCTCAGAAACAAAAGGCTTATTGATCCATCCCACATGCTAACCAGAAGACCTAATCCTGCCACAAGTTCCACAGCCACCTGCAGCAAGGTGAGGAGGTAGCAGTTGGAAATGTGTTTACTGGACCTAAAAGCAAAATCATGCTTATAATGAAAAATTATTACTCAGCAGGTGCAGGAGGGTTACCAGAGAATATAATGGGGGATGAATGTGATCAAGATGCATTACATACATGTGTAACATAGTAAGTAATTTTTTTTTTAATTGAGAAGGAAAACACAAGTTTTTTAAATTGATGCCACATTGTTATGAATAGCAGTGAGCTAATAAAAAGCAGGGTAAGCTCTAGAAAGGACAATCCACATGAAGGACCTTTTGCTTCTGGATTGTTTAAGGTATTGGCTAGAAAACACAATCATAAACAAGATGTGGTATAGCCTAGGTTTTTTTTTTATTGTCCATAATGAGTTACATTATTTAGTGGGCAAACAATGAGTTGTTATCCCCAGTTCCCCAATGCACCTCCTCCCCCTCCGTGGGCCATCTGGATCAGTCCTGGTGGCAGGGGACCATGGATAGCCTAGTATTCAGCCCAAGTATGTTGTTACTGAGGGGTGTCATGCCTCTGATAATCTCCCTAACCACGGCTCTCACAATCTTTCCACCCCCCTCTTCCGCTCAGCTCCCTGAATCATGGTGGGTGAGTATTAAGGCTGCTTTATTGTTGAGAACTTAGTGGTTTTGTGTCGAGAAGTGTTGATTTCTGTCTCACTGGGTTATCTGTGTTGATTGAATGGCTGTGGCTCTGGGTCCCTTGTTCATCCCCTCATTCTCTGTGGGGTTACATAAGGATCCTCCATGATATGACTGTGGTGGCTCATCTCTTGCCAGAATCTCAGCTATCTGCCCACGGTCGGATGGTATGATTAGATGGACCACAGCTCTCTCGCTGTATCCTGAAAAATACAAACACAATCTCCATCGGAGAGTGAGATCAGTCTAGGTTAACAAATACACACAATTCTGGATTACCTAGATTCTTTTTAGTAGCCTCCCTGTCAATCGCTCCCATAATGCATCTTTTCTTGTGAGCTCAAGAGTACGTGATCCAGTGCCTATCGCCCTGAATCCCCAGTTCCAGTCAAGGGCTCCCCCTTCCTAAGTAGAATATTTGGCCGAATTTAAAAGCTGTTGATTGTCTCCCCCAGGCCAAGGTTTCTCCATTGCACGAGTGCTCCTTTCTTGGTTTGCTGTTCTCTCCCAGTAGGAGGTGTGGTCAGCCTACTCATGGCAGCAGACTCTGTTTCATGCCAGTGGTCTCTGTTTACTCCAGCTGTTGTTGATCAGCTTCCCCTGGCAGCTTTGCAGTGCCTTCCAGCACTGTACTAACTGGCATCTGGGGACTGGTTACCATTCCGGACCTTGAGGGGTATCTCGATACTGATCAATGGCATTCTGTGGTTTCTTCAGCAACAGGGTTTTGCCTCAGGCCTGGGGGTGCATTCAAGGGCTTTGACAGAATTTTGTCTTGTTTTTGGAACCTCATGGGTCACTTTGGTCAACAGCTCAGTGAGGGAAGGAACTGGTGACTGGGACCAGCTGTTGTCAGACTGATTAATTATTCACAGGCTTAGACTCTCTCCCCTACTACTCATGGCCCCTCCTGCCAGTCGACGCCCACTACTTGCTCAATAGGTTACAGTATGCTCCTGAGGACTTTATGCTTTTGAACCTAATTTGGTTTAGCCTCATGCCTAAGCCATTCCCCTCCCCCCATCCCTTACCCCTCATTCATAACCTCTCACTTCTTTCTACTAGTCTAAAAAAGCCTAGGCTAGTGGTCCTTAACTAGCCTAGGCTTTTTTGTTTGGCCCATACCTGTTGACCGATTTACAGATAAACTTCTTCCCTTATTTATGTTTTTGAACCCACATCCTCGAGCCCTTATGAGTAAATGTGGGGTATGTCAGAATTTTTTCTTCCCTTCCTTTGTTTCTTTGTGTGTGTGTGTGTGTGTGTGTGTGTGTGTGTGTGTGTGTGTGTGTGTGTGTTCATGCATGTGAGTACAGGAACAGTGCAATGCTGGTGTGGAACACAGAGGTCAACTTTCAGATGTGGGCCATGCCGTCCACCTTCTTTGTTTTGCTTGTTTTTTGTTTCTTCCTTTGTTTTTCTTTGTCTCTCTTGTTTTTCACCAGGCTAGCTTGTCCTGAACTTCCAGTGGGTTCTCCTGTCCCCATCTCCTTTCTCTCCTGGGCATGGTTGGGATTACCACTTGCCTGCTACAGAGTCCAGCTAGGATTCTGAAGTCAGGTATTCACACTTGAGTGAAATCCACCGACCAGCCACCCCAGGCCTGGACCTTTCTTGTATTAGTCTATTTACTGAGGATCCCCACATACCACCCATATTTTCTCTTAATAATCTCAACTCTGCTCCTTGGCTTGAAATTCATGCTTTCCTATGCTGGAATAGCAAATTAAGCCAACTCTATTCTGAGATCTCTCTTCCATCTCAGTAGTTCTGAATTTAAAAAAAAAAAGTTTTTAACTTTTAACTTTTATCATTTTAACTACTGTCCCAGTCTGGATTTTTATTGCCACTAGAGATGTAGTACTCAATTTAGCAAATGGGCCCAGTCACCCAAAGACAACGGAGGTACTTGTCCCTCACTTTTGTCCATTTACCAAAGGGTCATCCTGTGATCAGCTCCCAAAGTCTACATCTCCTGTCCATTCTTTTTTTTTTATTAAATTTTACTTATTCATTTTCAAGCAGAGAAAGATTGTTAGAGAGAGAGAGAGAGAGAGAGAGAGAGAGAGAGAGAGCACCAGCGCCACTACCTGGGTCTAGCTTATGTGGGTCCTGGGGAATTGAACCTGGGGCCTTAGGCACTGGAGGCAAGTGCCTTAACCACTGAGCCATCTCTCCAGCCACATCTCCTGTCCATTCTGACAGCCAAAACCTTCACTCTGACCCTTGCCCTGTGGTTGGGACAGCCTTTGGCAGGACTTCCCTCTGACAGCATTCTTTGAAAAACCCAACTGTGACCTGCTAAAAATCTTTCAGTAAGTCTTTTAAGCTTCCAAGACCAGGTTCATCTGTATGTCCCGGGGACCGCATGTTCCTATCTTTCTCAAAGAAAACTATGGATAGCTCATTGAATATAGCAGACAATGTGCAACCTTTTATCAAACTATTTTAAAACTTTGATTTACCTGTCTGTCTTTACATCTTTTGGGAAGAAATTATAACTTGTTTCATATGGTAAGAATTAGATGCATGAATGAATGAATGTATGGCAAATTAAAGTAAAAGGGATTATCATAGTCAAAAACCTGAGTGTGAAGCAAATACTCGTTTTATTCAATTTAAAAGCTGAAATAGAATATAGTTATTCTGGTTTCTGGAGCTGCATGCTTGGAGCAGTTGACATGTTATCCTATCAAGAAAAACACTGAGCAAACTGAAAGCTGAACAATGCTTCTTAAACCATAAGTGACAAAAAGTAACAGGGAAAATTATTGCCCCAAAATGGGCTGCTCAAAACACTTTGGAACAGAAGCCTTTGTGGAAGCCAGTGCTGGGTTAAGAGTGCCTAACACATACCTCATGACTTGTTAGAGATCATAGGCAGACAAGCCACAAAGCTATAAACTCTGGGAAACCCAGTGGCTTTGGATTCTTATGCTTTTGCAGGAGTTTTGCATACAAGACTTAGCCAGAATCCCCACTAAACACAACGGTCTCCATTTTCCATGGG
>PVHP010033605.1:0-19539 GCA_004024765.1 Zapus hudsonius
AGGAGGATATACAACTGATCAGGGATGGGGAGGGGGGGAATTGGGGAATTCGGGATAACAATGCATGGTTTGCCCACTAAATAATGTAACTCATTATGGACAATAAATATTTTAAAAAAAAGAGAGAGATTTCTCTTCACTTCCAATTTACATTCTTTTAGAAGAGGCTCAAGCTGTTTTTGCTTTAAGCTCAACTATTTCTCTTTCCTCACCATCACTGCTGGAACTGCAGAATAGTGGCGAACATCTGTAGTAAATGAATAAGTAAACAGGGATGGAGAAATGACTTAGTGGTTAAGGTGCTTGCCTGCAAAGCCAAAGGAGCCAGGTTCAATTCCTCCAGTACCCACAAAATCCAGATGCATAAAGTGGCGCATGCATCTGGAGTTCATTTGCAGCAGCTGGAGGCCTTGGTGTATTCTCTCTCTCTCTCTCTCTCTCTCTCTCTCTCTCTCTCTCTCTCTATCGCTCCCCTTGCAAATAAATAAAATTATTTAAATAAAAAGCCTAGATCCAAGTCTAACCATTAGGGAATCCCTCTTCAGCTTTACTTTGATTTTCTCTTCTAATAAACTCTTGTTTAACTTGCAAAAAAAAAAAAAGTCAGAGTGTACTTACTGCTACTCACACCTCAAGAACTGTCTTGCTTTCAGCTCATGTTAAACAGGCTGGCCACCGTGTTGGTCAAATTTCTCAATGGGGAGATTAAGACACTCCCACCCATCCTAACCACTGAGCTGTACACACACAGGCTACCTGAGGGAAAGGGCTCCAGCTGTAACCCAACAGACGCCAATTCAGTGAGCACCTCTAAGCCGCCCCACACATGAGGTAAGCTTTGACTGGCTTTATACAACAAATATTATGTGGTAATTTTCTTAAGTCAGGAAGCTTTTACAAGCATAGTGCCTTTCCCACCAAATGAAACCACGCATAATAAAACACACACACTCCACCCTTAACATGCTCCTCAGCCAGGCTAGTGAGTTTCTGGACACAACCAACAGTTTTAACCCATCTCTGTGTCAGATGCAGAGATAAAGGCAGGTGGACAGTGAGACAATTACCACAGGTGCATATAACAACCCTTAACAATCAGGATATATTTAACAAGGCACAGGGTGACAGAAAAAACATCGTGCCAAATGAAAACAGTATATTGTCTCCAAATCTGATATCTCATGATACCACTATCTAAATGTAAGTGCCAAATTAACTTAAACTTTCCAGAGCAAAGCCCAGCACAGGGATCCTAATACATTTACTAAGCGAGAGAATGCTCTGGCCCCAGAGCCTGGAGAACAAAAGTACTGTGTGTCTCCTGCCCTTCTGTATCCCTAGCTGGGATGATATGCCATCAACTATTTAAGGAAGCAACAGCAGCTTGGGAAACAACAGACATTCTTTATATTGTTGCAAGTTCTGTAAACTATGGAAGTCTTAGAAATGGATGAAGGAATCATGTTTTGTTGTGTTAGTTACTTTACTAAGTGCTATGATCAATACCAGAAAAGCAGCAGCTCAGGGAAGGAAAGGGTTTATTCTGGCTTAAAGTTCAGGGGGATATCTTCCATCATGGTGGAGAAGGCTTGGCAACAGGATTAGGAGGGTAGCTGGTCACATTGCATCCACCACAGTCAGGAAGCAGAGGACAGAAAGGAAGTAGGGCCAGGCTATAAAACATCAAGCCCCACCTCCAATGACCCTCTTCCTCTAGCAAGGCTCTAGTTCCTAAAGATTCACAGCCCTCCCAAACGTGACCCCAGCTGGGGATGAAGTGTTAAACACACAAGCCTGGGGGTGGTCTTCAAACCACAACAGACAGGGTCTGGCTATGTTGCCTAGGCTGTTCTTGAATTTCTGGGCCCAAGAGATCCTTCTGCTTCAGCCCCCCACGTATCTAGGGCTATAAGTACATGGCACTGTGCTCAGCTTATAGAGAAAGATTTTTAACTAGTAAATAAAGCTTGTTCTTAGGGTTTGAATATGAAATGAGCCCCATAAGCTGGTGTTTTTGAACATTTGGTTTCTGGCTGCTGGTGCTGTTTTGGGAGGTTGTGGAACCTTTAGGAGGTGAGGCCTTGTAAGGAAGTCAGTCACTGGGGTGGGGGGAGGGCAGGCCTTGAGGGTTCTAGGTCAGCATCTCTTCTTGCCCAAGCAGGGGCTTTATGCTCCTGCCACAGCCTATGTAGCCCTGCTGTGAGAGAAAGGGGGGGGGAATGTACACGCCATGGTGCGTATGTGGAGATCAGAGGACACTTTAGGTGGCAATCCTTATTCTACATCTCATTTGAGGCAGGGTCTCTCATTGCTCACCAGGCTGCATTTGCCAAGCTATTTACTATGAGCTTCCAGGCTACTCTGCTGTCTCTTTCTCCCTCCTTTCCTGCCATAGGTTGAGATTACAGACACTAGGGCTACACCATCTGGCCGGGATAACAGTGCTGGGGATCCAAATTTAGATACCCAGGGAGTATAACAAACACGGTCCACTGAGACATCTCCCCAGCTAGTTGGGTTTTTTTGAGACAGGTTTTCAAAAATGTAGCCCTGGCTGGCCTGGGACTTGATAGGTAGTCCAAGCTGGTCTCAAACTGGCAGCAATCCTCCTGCCTCTGCTTCTACAGTGCAGAAATTATAGGCATATACTATCATGCCTAAAACTACTATGTATTTTATCACAAGCAAAGAAACTAGTACAGTTGTTGGGAGGTTTATAAGAACCCAAACATAAATTAAAACACACAAAAACCTTTATTTGGGGAGAGGCAGGGTTGGAACAAAGGGTCAGTCAGTAAAGTGCATGTAGGCATGAAGGTCTGAGTCTGGATCCCTTGCACTCACATAAAGGCCAGATGTAACCACACACACCTACCTGTAAGTGCAGACAGGCAGAGATCCCTGGGGGCAAGTTGGCTAGATGGACTAGTGCAAGCAGTGAGCTCTGGATTCAGTGAGAAACCCTGCCTCCGTCAATACGAGGAAAGCAAAGGGATTGAGGAAGCCACTTGACATTGACCTCTGGCATTCACCCCCTCCACACACATACACATGCACTAGTGCCTTGCCCCACAATATAAACACACACACACATATTAGTGCCTTGCCCCCACACATATAGATGTGCACGCACGACACACACACACACACACACACACACACACACACACACACACAAACACACACACACACCCCTTTACTACCCTGGTCTTTTGGTCTCTCCTTACCGTAAACGGCACTGGAAGCAGGCCTGTATGATACTCCATAAATGTATAAGTTAGTGTTCTCAAAATGCTGTTTCAGATCCTCAGGGGTGGATTGCGATGATGAGGAGGATCCAGACTCACAACCTTCTCAGGTCATTCATTTTATTAAAAAAAAAAAAAAGCAAAACGCAATACCTATGAAAAAGCAGTATATTTTTATAGACAGATAACTATGCAAAAAAAAATAGTTCTGGCTAACTGAAGACATCTGACAGGAAACCAAATAATTCCAGCTGGTTTGGAGATTCAAGCATAGAAAAATAAAAGTCATTAAATAGAGAAGTTGGGCATTTGGATTTTGTAAAGAATCTTAAAAGTCATTCTAGAATGACACAAACCTATATGCCATAAAATTTTCAAGTTTCTTTGTGGCAAGAAATATTCTTGGCTAATATTTATTCAGTGCTTGCTGTCTGCTTGCTCTATGCTCCTCACACACAAAAATCTACTTTAGTGTGATCAGCAGACGTCTAAGCCCCAAGCATATGGGTATGACCAAGACTTGGGAACAGGACAGGATTTCACTCTCATGACTAGGGTCCCTGTGACAAAGGTGAAGGAATTTTGCAGACATAATTAAGGACCTTGATCAGGTGGGTGATGTAGTTACTTTCTCATTGCTGGGACAAACATCTGACCAGAAGCAGCTTATAGGAGGAAAGGACTTCTTTCAGGCTTATAGAATTCAGGGGAAACACCATCAAGGGCAGAAGAAGCTGGCTCACTGCTATAGATCCATAGCAAAGAGACAGCACCAAACTGCCAACAAACTCTTAGCCAGGGCTCAAACTGACTCTGAACTCACCTTAGGGCTTGTTGTAGACGGCTCACGCTGCTGGGATAAACCTCCAAACAAGGCACAGTTTATGGAAGGAAGAAGGGATTTATTGGAGCTTTCAGATCACGCAGACAGAAAAACCACCAGCAGCACCTCCAAAAGCAAGCATATTCCAGCAGCCAAACCACAGGAACTCTAGGCAGAGTTCAGACTATTGTCTGCAGACCTTTGGCTGGAATTCCAGATCTTCCCCCAGAAACACCTTAGGGCTGGACCCTAGAATCCACCCACAGGGACACTTCTTTCAAGGTACAAGCTTAAAGAAACTCCTGAATCTGTTAAGGGACATCTATTCAAGCTACCACTGGGCTGGACTAAAAGATCCGCCCCAACCCCAGTGACACCTCCTCCAGCCGACTGCTGGAAACTTAAGTTTCAGGCTGAATCAAAAACTCCTCAGGCTATGGGGCACAAACATTCATATTCAACCACCACAGTGGGACTAGCCTAGCAAAGTGGATCTTCTAGGTAAGAGGCAAAATGCAATGGAGTCTGTGGCCCCGCTGTCCTGAGGAAACGAGGTGCCAGGCTGTGGCAGGGAAGAGTGGGAAGCCTCTGAGGGCCTCCACCCTATAATCCTGTAAACAACCAGTGAGTCTGTACAGTCTCTCTTGAGCCTGTGGTCCTGGTTGACACTCTAATTTCAGGCTGACAAGATGCTTAGCAAGAGACATGGTAAACTGCACCTGGGCTTTGGGTCAGGGAAACTGTGACATAAACAGTAGGCAGTGTTTTTCAGTTGCCTCATTTGCAATTTTTTATGCATTAACATAAAATTAATATGGTCAGAAATGACAGGACCAGGAAAAATGCATATGCAGACCAATTTGTTTAATATACTAAAAAACTCCATAAATCCATTTAGAGATCAGTAGGTACATGACCAGAAGATATGAATACATAGTTTGTAAATACAGTTCTGAACTGAGTACATGATCAATTTTATACTATTATGCTACATTTTAATCATCTCCTGACCTAACCATCAGAAGATGAACAGCAATAGTCTCTAAATTATTTTCTGTAATTTCTTATAGATATTAAATGAGATTAGGAGCAAGACCCTCCCATTTGGGAAGCATGTGGTCTCTGACAGTGACCTCATACTGTGTTGCCAAAACTCCTCCCTGGTTGGGGCTTCATCCCACCTCCAGCACAACATTAAAATCCCAAGCACAAGTTCAGGACCTGCTCTTGCTCTTTCGTTCCTGGCTGCTAGAGGCTGGAGGGTCCGGTGGTGAGTGGATCTCCCCCTGCTCCCCTCTCTCTTATCCTGCTCCTGGAATGGTGGTGGGTTGCTTTCCCTGACCCCACACCCTAATCCTCTGAACTTACTCTGATATAAAATAAACATGTGTAATGTAAAAATGCTCTCCATCTAAGCTTGTCCACTTCTTTAGCATGCTGAGAGACTCTGGGGGAAGTAAAATGGGGTGAAGCTTCGGATGCACACCCCACTGTTACCAGTCCCCACAACAAAACTATTTCAAAAGAAAAAATTATTTAAAAGATCAAATATAAATGAAAATAAACTACAAAGTTTCACCTGTCACGTTAGCAAAACCTGGATAATACACTATGCCTGGAGAGATCTGAGTTGGGGCACACTTGCCCATCCTGATGGTTCTATAAACTGTTACCAGGTTTTCCCCCACTACACCCTTGGCTCCCAGGCTTTGATACATGCAAGTAGGTGCCACATTCACTTCTGCAATATGTTAAGTTAAAACAAACACGCCCTTTGGATGGGCACTCCCGCTTTTAAATACTGAGCCTGCAAACATGCTTCACAGGTACAAAAAGAAGCATGTCCAAGTCACTGCAATATCAAAGACGGAGAACAATGCATAATCCATTTAAAGTGAAATTGTTAAATGAATTATGGGATGAGCATACACTGGAATTCTGGGTAGCACCTAAAACTAGGCCAATTATTCTGCCCTGATATGGATCAAGAACAGAGCATGCTTCCTGGCCTTGCCAGTCCCACCGGCAATCTCTCAACACACCGTCTTTACTTATCTGGCTAGCATTCACAAAGACCTGCCCCCATGTTCCAGGCTCCATGCCCAGGTGAAAAAGAACTTAGCCATCCTTCAAGAGAGATTTGGGCAAGTGTCCATCCACAGCATGAGGAGAGGTAGAAGTCCACCAAGAACAGGACCAGATATAAAGAGCTGGACTGAGTGAAGGAGGTCTGGGTAAGAGGCTAAGAAGCTGGGATTCTGTCCTCTTGAAGGATTTAAAGCAAGATAACAAGACACAAATCAATGCATAGTTATGGTTTGCATATGAAATGTTCCCCATAGGCTTGTGTGTTAAATGTTTGGTCCCTAGCTGGTGGTGCTATTTTGGAAGGTTCTGGAAGCTCTAAGAGGTAGGACCTACCTGGAGGAAATGGGTCACTTGGCAGCATGTAACTGGTGCCTAGTCTTCCTTTCTCTACCTCTTGTTCACCATGAAGGGAGTAGTTTTGGTTACATATTCCCCACTGCTATGGTCTGCCTGTCCACAGGTCTGGGAACAAAGATGCACAAAGTGGTGCATGCATCTGGAGTTGTTTTGTAATGGCTGGAGGCCCTGACATGTTCTCTCTCTCTCTCTCTCTCTCTCTCTCTCTCTCTCTCTCTCTCTCTCCAAGGATGATGAACTGAAACCTGTCAAAACTATCAGCCCAAATGAATCTGTCCTTTTTGAAGTGGCTAATATCAGGTGTTGTATCATAGTGATGGGAAAACCTTACACATATACTTATGTATACATATGTACAAATAAAGAAACAGTTGGAGAGGTTCATAATCTAGGGACCATCTCTGATTCCATGAGGTTTTCACTAGAGGTGTCTTACATAAGGTGTCTCTGCTAGAGTACCTGTGAGAAGCTGAGGGACCCAAGGCAGGAGCCCCATTCTCCCCTATGCCTAAAGATGAGCTGACACTCATGGAAACATGAGGCCAGCACAGGCTCCTTCCGAGCCAAACCATCTCAAGGAGAAGGGTCAAAGGACATACTGAAGACATTCTCATCTAGAGAGACATGTACAATCACCTTGCCTAAGCTACACCGAGTGACAGCCCTTGCCACAGTTAGGAATAGAATCACAGTGCACATTATTACTGCATTTCTTGTCTGCTTGGAGTCCTCTGTGCTTTTTTTTTTTAATTTGCAAGGGGTGGGGAGAGAGAATGGGCACACCAGGGCCTCCAGCCATTACAAACAAACTCCAGATGCATGTGTCACTTTGTGCATCTGGCTTTACGTGGGTACTGGGGAATCACACCCAGGTCATTAGGCTTTGCAGGCAAGTGCCTTAACTGCTGAGCCATCTCTCCAGCCCCCTCTGTGCTTTTTCATCGGGCTAGCAAACACTTTGTCCAATGCCAAGATAGGCATCAGCTCTTGCTGAATGAAGCTCATATTGTCAGATAAATGAAAATCTATGCCAACCAGTGATTCAAACAGAGGCCACCTGTTCCAATTAGTGAGATTAAAATAGTACACTGCTGACTCTCTGAAGTCCAGTTCAGGCCTTTGCAATGATCACAATAGCCTTACAAAGCAAAGGGACTTTGGGCCCCAAATACATAGCTGTGCCCACTGGAGTTAGATTAGATGTTCAAGCAAGGCTTTCAATAAGGGCATGATTTCTGGATCCATGTTCATCTCCAAATTCCTGCCAAAATTAGCTGCAGCTCCAGACACTGCTTAGTTTCTTCACCTTTGAAGTCTCTATAACACAGCTTAATCAGCTTAATTGGGCTCAATCTTTATTTTTGAAAAGCTTAGACTTTCTTCTCTATCCACTATCGGTCCTTGCCCAAATTTCCCAAAGATCCATATCTTCTGGATGGCGTGTGAGTTAGCATATCATTTTCCACTGCCTGCTTCAGTTTCTGTTGTGTCATCAGAAGACTAAAGAAAACATGACCCGGCCTGGAGGGAGTACGTCATTTCTCACTTCCTTTGAAAGTGCCATCCAGACAGACCACACCCACCTACCACAGTGTTTTTGTTCATCCCAAACAACGTGCATTTTTGTATTAAATTATATCCATTGATTTGTGTGATACACAAGGGACTTAGGACGCATCACAAAAAACATGCATATGGGCTGTCTCTGAATTATGATGGCTTGACAGGTGGTTTTCTTCCCACCTCAAGATGGTGTGACTGTGACTGACATTCCGTAGGAAGCACACTCAGGAGGTTGGAGTTTTACACCTTGCTCACGTGAAGGTGAAGATTCAATATTGTTATGTTACCTCGCAATAAACCCACTGGAGGTAGAAAATCATGTAAGTGAAAAATGTGCTCGATCCACTGCACCTATTAACCATTACAACATCTTTGGAAACCTCACTAACAGGACGCCCATCAGCCCACAGCGAACACTCGTGGAGCACAAAGCTCACGTTGCTCTGGTGTGTGAGCAGCTTGTGTCATTGACTGAATCCTTGATTGAAAGCAAAACCAGCGTGGCTGTCTGGGTACAGGCGGCTGAAAAACCTTGTGGAACCCTTGATGGTCTGTATATGAAAACACACACACTTCAAAACCAGGCCAGAGAAAACATACATTATGAAAGAAAACTAAAACCAGGAGGTTAAGCAAACAATAAAAACAGAAAAATAAGGAGTCTGTAGCAGTTCAGTTGAAATTTGAATCTGAGTACCTGTTGGTAAAAACAAAAAGTTTTAGTGATTCAAAAATCTCATAATCCCCGAGGAGAAAAGGAAATGCTTTTTCTTCTAGGCCACAGGTCTAAAGGTCTTTCAGGAAGAAACGAAGGAAGCATAATTCTGAATCAGTCTAGATGGCCTGTTAACAAAAGCATCGACGAACAAGAGTTGAGAATGTTTCTCTGTTCCAGCCTCATCTCAGGCCAGCTCACTGAGCCCAGGAGGAAGTGTTCTTGCAAGGCTCCAACACTTGCCACTCAGTCACTCTGGTGTGCAGGCCTCAAACTCAAGATACTACTTAGCTACAATAGTTACACTGATACTTTGAAAACAAACGTGTTTTAGGAGTGAGATGACTTATAAATATTAATAACAGTACAGGTGGTATCAAGCTGTGTGTAGGTGGTGTGGGAATGAGTTAAGTCTGGGAAACACTGTGGTAGACCATGAATGACTCAATGTCAGAACAACCAATGCTCTACCTGTCATAGGTTTCCTAACCACTTCCTGTGGTTGCTCACCAACTGTAGGCAGAAGAGGTGACCTTCGAGTTTGACTCAAGTCCATGCTCAACCCATCACTTTGTTCTTCAAGACCTGCTGGAACAGGGATGCTGGAGACGAGGAGGGAAGGGGAGACTGAGGAAGTGTGTCAGACATCTTACTTGGGGAAGGCTATTTAGGAAAGCATTGACCAGGAATGGGGGGAATGAAGGAGAAAGACATTTAACAGACTTTTCTGGAACACCTACGTGGGAATGTTTGGTAATATGTAGAAGTCACTCTGCTCCAGGACTGGGCTCAAGCCAAAATATAGGCAGATTTTTCCCACGCTGCTCCAGGGAATGACAGTGTGTGTGTACCTTCTCTCACCAGCCTCTGGATGCTCTCTGCTCATTGACCTCACCCTCCCCACCATTCCCAAGCCCCTGGCACAGGGGCAAATGATAATTTCCCTGGCCAAAATAAAATGAAGTTCTTTGTATAAAGACTTTGTATAAAAGTTTCATACAAGTTTAATAACCCTAATCAAAATCTTGAAATACTACAAAATTTGAATCTTTCTGAACACAGACATAATACAGTAAGTAGAAAAATTCTACACCAAAACATTATGTGGCCAAACACAAGTGTGAAAAAAAAATATGACAAAAAAGTGATCTTCAGATTATGTATATAAGTCTATGTGAAGCATAAATAAAGCTCATGTTTAGATTTGGGTCTCAAACCCAAGGTATCTCATTATGTATATGTGAATATTCTAGAGTCCAAGAAAATCTAAGATCTGAACCACCTCTGGTGTTGGTCTTCTTGAAGAAGATATACTCAGCCTATAGGCTGAAAACATGAAATACTAGATTTTCTTGATGGGACACTGAGGAGACAACAGCACTCCAGTGGGATTACACGCTGCACGCCTACAGGACGCACTCCATGGCTCACACATCTGTATAGCATTTTCCCTACTTCCTGCCTCAGCTGGTGGAAGGCCAACACAAAGATGAGCTCATTTCACAAAACTACATTGAACAAAACAATAAAGAGAATACCAAAAGGGGCCTCAATCTTTTACAAATCCTAACAATCCAGTGAAGCTGTCTATGTAACTTCAGATAGTAATTGTATTCTCTCTTCACCCCTGTCTCCCCCAGTCTAGAAACAAACTCAGAGGATGATTTAACACTAAACCATCCAGATACACATGATCACCTAGAACCTTCACACAGTTTAAAACCTATCTCATTAATTCTCCATTAAAATAATTTTAGGTTCATTCTACCGAAATAATATTTAGCAATTAACTTAGTAGGGCCTGAGTTTAATTCCCAATGGTATGGATGCTGTGTATATATTCATGCTTTAAATATATATTTGGTTTAAAATATATATTGCTTTATATACATATATTTTATCTATATTTATTTAAAACAATTAGTTTTTAAGGAATTCTCATTTAAGACAGCAGATGGGAAAAGGGTTAATCCCAATAAGTTGAATAATGTTACTGTTTATAGTTAGCTGGTATACTTTTCTACTTCCAAAATGGAGTGGAGTTAATTTATGAATTTCCTTCCAGGATCTGGAGTTGAAGCTCTCTTGCAAAGTGTATGTTTAGCTTACACAAGACCCTGGGTGCAACCCCCATCATCAGAAATGGACGGAATGAATGAATGAATTCCCTTCTAGTTCAATATGGTAAAATATTGGAATCTAGCCTTCCAACTCCCGGGTTATTGTTTTCCAAGTTCCTTTAAACTGCCCCTTGCAATATTTTTAGTTGGTCCAGGCTCTTAAAATGACTTGTGAGGCAGATTCAAGTTTACACATCATTTAGATGTGGCTTTCTGAGTGGCCCCACAATAAATGGGAGGCATTTCAGGAAGCAATCCTTAAAAAGATCTCGTCACTGAAGACAATGTAAAGTCTTAGAAATCACACCTGTGGTCTCCACTCACTGCAATAGAACACAGTGTGCTATAGTTAGGTATGTTATTATCATTCCTCTTAGCCTTCATAGAGCATTTGTCAGGTGCTAGCACTGAACAGTGTTTCTATACACTGTATCATTTACTTCTGAAAACAGTTCTCTAAGGGAAGCGCCATGACATCCTCTGTAAAAAGATAACTTTGGCAAGATGTTGCAGAATGCACAATGGAGGGTGAACCAAGGTGGAGATTCCAAAACTGGCATTCTGGACCACTCTAGTGTACTACCCCAAAGTGTGGTGAGCTGTGGGGAGACCTGAGAAGAATGGATTACTGTTAGGAAGGACTTCCCAGAAGAGCACAAGGTAATTGATTATGTGGCCTAAGAAAGTAAGAGTGGACACATATCCCAGCCATGAACATCTACTGAGGGGACACATGTTTGTAGGCACATTTTGAGTTCAATGGCCACAAAGAAGAACCACGTTCATTATGGCTCATCCTCTGGAGTCCAAATAGCAGGAGTAAGGATGGTTCTCTAATGATCTTATCGTGGTCTTATCTCATTGCTAGGACAAAACACCTGGCCAGAAGCAGCTTATGGGAGGAAAGGGTTTATTTCAGGTTATAGTTGTGAGGGGAAGTTTCAACATGGTGGGAAAAGTACGGCAGAGCAGGCAGCTGGGTGTCATATCCAATCACAGCAACAGGAAAAGAGTCAATGTGAGCTAGCTCTTAAAACCCAGTGGGCTGAACTAATGAACCCTCAGTGACACACCTCCTCTAGCAAGCCTCTACCTCCCCAGGGCTTCATCATTTTCCCAAATTGTCACCAGCTGAGGACCAAGTATTCAAAACATATGAGCCTATGAGGAACTTTTCACCCAAACTACCACAGAGTGCTTCAATACATTTATTAGGACCAGGCTGTTCTCCAAGACACACCACAGATGCAGATAAGGAAGAGGTTAAGGACCAAGCTCCAGTCAGACAGAAGATTAAGTGCTCACCAATCCTCCTATATGTATCTATAAAGCAATTGGTCCACACCGGCTACTACTCTTGCTACATTCTTTCCATGAATGTTCCTTTTGCTCCTTACAGATCAACAAATGCACTGCTCTCCTTCCAGTAACATCCCTCCCAAGTTGATGCAGTGGCTGGATTAGGTACAAGTCAGATATCCTGATGTTCCTTTTCTGAGGAATGAAAAGTCCTGATCTGATTCATAGCACAGTGATTCATGGCTCTCTTCCTTTTCTCTCACCACCTCCTCCACTGAAAACACAAAACACAATTAAGAAACAGCAGGCCTGAACGCTGCAGAGTCTCCTTAAGATGTGGGCAATTTTCATCTGGGACTTGGTTGGTTTGAACCCTGGAAATTCAAGCAGAGTGTCTGAAACAAAAACACATCCTGGGATTTGACTTGGTAACAGCTGTCTCGGGGCTCTACAGCGGATGTGACAGGCATGTGTGCTGGTGGTGGCTGGCAATTTATTCTCCTTTGAAGGGAGAGCCAGTGAGCCTGCAGCAAAACACAGCTCATAAAACATATGCTCCATCAACCTATCCATTCTAAATGTAAGAAAAATCTGACTCAAGACACTCACCAGTATTTAGATTCCTTAATGGACTCTAGAGTAAAAGAAAACACTGAATAAACAGTCCTCCTGAGCTATTCAGTTTGCCTATGAATATCTGGGTCCTATGAAAATCTGTTTCCACTCACCTACTTCCTGCCCCGGAGTAGATAAGCAAGCATCAATCAACTCATTAATTAACTGCCCAGCCAGTTCCAGTGTGATAGGACCACAAGCCCCCCTCTCCCTGACAATGACTGGGAGACCCTTACTCATCATGCACTGTGGATCTGTTTCCAATCCACAGAGCACTTCAAGATGTGTGACAGGTGGCCTTAGGTCCCAGATTTTACTTTCAATGGCAGATACTTTTGTATTTCTATGACCAATTCCCTCCCATAAAGGAAAAGAACAGCAACATGGACCATGAGTGTATGTATTGAGCTTCCAGAGAGGGTACCCTGTTTAACTTACTATTGCATTCTTCCTGATGCCTAGAAAGAAGCTGATGCAAGAAGGTCCTCAATAAAGATTTGTAGAGTAAGTGAAGCCTCCTGCCCTCAAAGTGCAGTGCTATATATAAACATGTAAACAAACATGGAAGCGATCACTGTGATGAGGAATGCACAAAAGGCTAGCAAAGGCTAGATAGACTTTTTACAAAACAGGAGTCTCTCCATATTCAAGCTTATGGACTCTTCTTATAGTATGAATAAGTAAGTTAACCATCTATTGGGTTCTCATTACGCACTTGGTATTGAGTTAAACATTTTCTAGCTGTTACTGCATCTGTTCCCTACTGTGTAGAAAATGAACGCATAAAATGATTACAGGGTCAGAGGTGACATAATAGTAATCCACACCAGAGCAAGATCTGTCTTCAGGGATAAACCTAAGGTGGTGCACACCTTTAATCCCAGCACTCGGGAGGCAGAGGTAGGAGGATCACCATGAGTTCGAGGCCACCCTGAGACTAATAGTGAATTCCAGGTTAGCCTGGGCTAGAGTGAGATCCTACCTCAAAAAAAAAAAAAAGGGTCTGTAGGGAAAACAATGGTCTTTGCAGGCATGATGGAATCAAAGTGTGATGGCCACAAGTGGCGAAAAGACCCAAGTCCAGACAAGAGTCAAAGGAAGCCCCAGTGGTTTCATTGATAAGTTAAAGAGATGGGGGAAGAGTGCACACTTATGATGACTAGCAGTTCTGATTAGCAGTGTAAGGGCCAAGGGTAAGAAAATCACTTGACATTTAGATGAAACAGCTAACATCTGAGTGGACATAACTTCCCCCACCCCTTTACAAACACACTCTTACTTAAAGACTCACAGTCACTCCCTGAAGAATGGCCTAACATCTCCTTTTCTACAGACTGGGGACAGCAGGCTGAGAAGGTTAGTTAGAGCTTTGTTCTAGTGGTCATCTAGTAAGGAATCAGGTAAAGCCTGACCATGACTGAAGTCAGTCTGATCCTGGAGCCCCAAGCTATTCACAGCTATACCCAAGTGTCTGAAAATGACATTTTAGAACATTTAAAATAAAAAACCAACTAACAAAACTTTGACTCACTCATAATTGATTTTAAAAAAACACAGTTACTGTATATAAGGCAGATTGCCTATATTCTTAACAAAATGATGGGCTTTAACTATCTGGGGCATGAAAAAAAAGCAGGTTCTAATTATGTCTGCACTTTCTTTGAAAGGAGAGAGATGTTATGTGTGTCAAGTTAACAAGCACCATTTCTGAGAGAAAGATGAATGATTCTGACTTTTTAGCTTTGAGACAACCAGAGAACTCATTGGTTCCATGCTGGGGACAGGGGGAGGATCTAGGGGAGGGAATCTAGGTTAGTCCACCTAACAAAAGAAATGTGTATTTCCCAGCTAGCTCAACATGGTGTCAATTTTGATTCTGAAAAATGATCATTTGGTAAACAGGTTCTCATAAATTAGTCCTTTCCTGGGAGGAAACTGAAGATTCCCAAATGGTTAGTCACATTTTCTGAAGAGTTAATTGACCAAGGAGATGATAGAGTAACATCAAGAAATGAAGCCCTAATAACATTGGATGTTTTCTTTGTGCCTCACATATTCTGATTGTACGGGAAAAGCATCTTTATAGCTGCATCTAATTGAGTTCCACAAAACAGGAGCTAGAGTCATCTAATGGGATAATACTTTCTACACAGGGAAATTACTTTTCCTCTCCCTTCATTACAAAAGTCTTTTTGCAGCCATAAGGACAGACTCAAAATTACATCAGCCCCACTAGAGAAAAGTTGTTATAAGTTTACAAAAATTCTATTAGTTCTGATTCCTTGCTGTCTCAAAAAAAAAAAAAAGAAGGAAGGAAGGAAGTAAAGAGAAAAGGAAAAGGAAAGGAGCAATGCCACACGTCATGGTGCATCCCTATAATCCCAGAACTCAGCAGACTGAGGCAGGAGGATCTTGGTCTTGAGACAAGTCTAGGCTACATAGTGAGACCCTGTCTCAAAAACACAAAACACAATATCAACAAAAAACTAAAGCCAAATAGTCAAGAAGTCTAAATTGGATTCTCAAGAAGTCAGCTGTAGAACCTATGATCTAGGTCGATGAAAGGTCTAGCCTCTTCCCTCTGACTTCTAGTCCCCACAGATCTCACGTGTCCACTAGGCTAATTTAAAACAATCAGTCCACACAGCATCTAATTTAGTTTACTACAGACCAGGTGTATTTCCCTGATGCTAATGAAGGGGTATAGCATGGTTAGCAGCTTCTTAAAGAAATTACAGAAATCTTCACACAAATTGTGACACTTTCAGAGAAAGGTGTGGAAACGGAATGATGGTAGATACCATGAAGCTCAACAGGCAGTTCAGTTACCACTTTCCATTAGGCTAGTTGAGACACTGGTGTTCTGGCCTCCATCTTATAGGTGACAGTGAGTTTTGTCAATGAGCTCACCATGAGCCACCCATGCCTCGGGGATTATTAGTTCTGTTTACTCAGATCATCATAGAGGAACCCAGGCTCTCACACTTTTTAAGCCTGAAATTTCTTCTTTATAGTGCTCACCCCATTATTACAAATGTATTATAAAAAAGCCTTTCCTTCAGTGAGCTGAGTTCATAAGTAATCATCTTTAAAGAGATGGCCACAGCTAACCAAAAACCCTATATATTTTCTTCTAAATGAAGTTTCTAACACAGTTATGAAACTTTTTTAAGTGGTGTGCAGGAGATATGGTTTCACCAAGCACATTCAATTTGTAAAAACCCAAATCCTTTAAAACTGATCAACAGGAGGCTAAAGGGAAGAGAATAAAAATGTAATTTCGCCAGAGCTCATCACTTTACTTTGGGGCACTCCAGCACTGCTTCAAATGATGACCGAACACCCGAATCCTGTACAAGGGGCCGGGACACATGCTTGTCCCTTATGGTCACTATTTCCATCGGGCTCGGAGGTGGAGGGGCTGGCTTCACATCGGTGGTGAACTTTATACAGGGAAACTGACACCGAAATCCCAAGTCAGGAGTGGGAATCTCAGACAACACCTCCAGATATCTCGGGCCAGAATAGATGCCAGGGGGAGGAGGTGCTGTTTCAACTGGCACTTCCCACAGCCACGGGGAGAACAGATGTGGGAGCCTCAAGACCAGCCTGGACACTTCGAGCTGCCCGAGAGGGGGCAGGTGTTCCCGGGGAGGGTCTTTCCAACTGGGGAGCACTCGGGGCTCTTTACAGCTCGCTCAGAAGAGCTATTTTCGCTCGCTCGCAGCCAAAATCAGCAACAGCGAATTACACTGCAAACAATGGCGAGGGGCCTGCTGCGCGCAGCTCCCAACTCCGGAGAGGCGGCGCCGGGAAGACTTTTCCGCCGGGGCAGCGCGCCCCGGGCCGCGCACGGCGCACGGGCTCCACCGGCCGGTCAGCCGGCCGCCCCGAGGGTGGGGGACGCGGTGGCCGCCGGCGACGGGCGGAGACTCGGACCCCGGGGCCGCGGGGCCGCGCGGGCGGCGTGCGCTCCCTGGCGGGCCGTCGGGGAGCCCGGCTGGCTGCAGCCGCCGAGTCCGGTCGGTCCTGGCCCGGGAGACGCAGCCCCGGGGCCGAAGCCTCCCTCCCGGCCCGGAGCCCCGGTGCTCTCCGGCCCCCCGCGCCGCCCTGCCCGCCCTGCCCGAGGCTCTCACCCGGCTTTTGCAGCGCTGGTGCCGGCCGGGGTCCGAGTAGGTCCGGTCCACGGTGAGCGCCGTGTCGCTGCCCGGCATGTCGCTCGGCGGGCAGCTCGGGCTGGGAACTTGGCGCGCTCCCGGGGCCGCCGCTCGGCTCGGCTCCGCGCGCTGCCGGCGGAGCTCCGGCTCCGGTGATCCGCGGGCGACCGAGGGGGCGGCGCGGGCGGCTGCAGCTGTCGCCGCCACCCGCCGCCGCCGCCGCCGCCACCCGGGGGGAGGTGGCCCGGAGCGAGCAGTCTCCGCCCCGTCCCCGGTCCCCGCCCCGCCGCCCCGCCGCCCCGACCCCGCTCCAGGTGCGCCGCTCGGCCTCCCTCCCGCGGGGAACTCCGTCCCACGCCGCCCTCCTCCACGGCGGCGACATCTGCACAGGCGTATCGGTGTGTTGATGATAAAAGATGGCTTTGGGGACCAGAGGTGGACGCTGGCCTTAAATGCCTCCTTTCGGATATGCATTCAACAGGCATTTACTGGGCCGTTGCCATGAACCATGCGGTTGTCTAGCGACCGGAGAGCTTTGAAAAAGTGTCCCCTCCCCGCCACCACTTCTGATGAGCATAGAACATGCTTCCACGTCAACTAAAGCCAACTGTGCTGCGCATCCTAATTGTGCGTGCCTGGCTCACTCTACTGGAAGCCACTTGAAAGTCTGGACATAGCTTTTCATTTTAGTATTCTCTTCCCAGGGAGCTTGCCCGGCTCACAAGAAATTTGGAATCTGGAAAAAAAGGACTGATTGGTGAGCCATTAAATATGTTTCCTAAGCCCAAATTCATCCCGTCTGCTCTGGCGCATACCTCTGAGACTGGGTTGACAGGTTTAAAGCGCTGCTCCCTGGAGACTCCAAGTGCTCAGTGACCTGCCTAGAGGAAGGGAAGCCAGGAAGCCTGTGAAGGGAAGTAGACAGGTGCGTTTGGGAAACCTCAAGGCATTGCTGGTTTAGGGGTGTCATTAGACCCAGAGGGACATGGTAGAAAAAGTAGAGACTGTGGGGCTTTCTTTCACGAGTAAGAAATCAGCCTTGTTCTGTGGGTGTTGGGCAGCTGCTGGAGGTTCTAGCTGGGAAATGACATCAGAATGGAAATCTAAGGTCTGTCTGATAGAGGTGTGGTTGTGATGCACTAATTAGAAATACTGGCCAGAGGGCCGGTGCCAAGACTTAGACCAACTCAAATGTCCAAAGTAGACTGAATAAATCATGATACATCCATCCAGCACATGATTAGGTATGTGCAAAGGAATGAGATGGTCCTCTGAGTACAGCTATGGAATTATTTCTAACATATATAGTTAAAGCAATGTGCAAAATAACATACATGGTATTTGATCATTCATGTAAAACAAGGTATATATATATAAATATATATGCATAGCTGATTTCTGAAAGAATAAGCAACAAGCTACAGAAATAAGTAGGCAAGAAACAAGTCAGGAGAGGGGGACTAGGTAGCGAGAAGATACAGAGAGGAGACATTTCTTTTTGACCACATATGATTCTTAAACTTAAATGTGCATGTTATGGTCATATAATAACTATGCAAAAAATAAATTATATATATAAACCAACACCTACACATATATATGTAGATTTTTTTCAGTGAAGGGTTCCGGCTGATCTGAAACTTACTCTGTGTCTCAGGCTGGCCTCAAACTCACATTGGTCCGCCTGCCTCTTTCTCCCAAGTGTACACCACACCCGGCAGTAAAAATATATTAAGAGAGCAAATGTATTAAAACTTAAGAATCAGAAAACCTAGTCCTAAAGCCATTCAAGAAATTAAAGAAATACTTTTAAAATAATGTGTATTGTGTGCATATGGTGCAGTGCACACGCACGCACACCACACACACACACACACACACACACACACACACACACACACACAACTATACCAGGCCCAGAGAGATTTTCAAGTAAACACTTTCAAAGCAGAGAATAGAGATAACAAATGAATGTTAGGAGAGATAAACCAAAAAGCCAGCTACAGAAAATTACAGACCATTAAGATTCTGCTTATGTGAAGTTTAAAAAGACATTAAAAATAATGTTAAAAATTAAAATATAAAAAAATTAAAATATAGATAATAATGAATTTTTAGAAAAGCAAAGATATATAATGAAAAGCAAGAGCAAAACAAACATAAACTTTAGCACAGTGTCTCTGTTGGGGAGATAAAGATGAACTCTATAGGAAGGTGGTGCAGCACTAAAAAGAATCTCTTTAGGGCCTGAGAGATGGCTGGGTGTTTAAGGCCCTTGCCTAAAAACCTTGAACAGAGTTCGATTCCCCAGTACCCATGAAAAGCCAGATGCACAAAAGGTGCACACACATCTGGAGTTCATTTGCAGTGGCCAGGCTCATTCTCTCTCTCTCTCTCTCTCTCTCTCTCTCTCGCTCTCGCTCTCGCTCTCGCTCTCGCTCTCTCTCTCGCTCTCTCTCTCGCTCTCTCTTGCTCTCGCTTTCTTGCTCTCGCTCTCTCGCTCTTGCTCTCTCGCTCTCTTGCTCTCTCTCCCGCTCTCTCTTGCTCTCTCTCT
>PVHP010033606.1:0-19554 GCA_004024765.1 Zapus hudsonius
TCTCTCTCTCTCTCTCTCTCTCTCTCTCTCTCTCTCTCTCTCTCCTCTGCTCTTCCTCTCTCTCTCATAAGTAAATAGAAAAATATTTTTAAAGTTTGTCTTAAAAGAATGATCCAAAATGTGAAACAATACTAATATCTGTACTTCAGGAAGTATGATACCATTCTTCTCGTTGCTTATTTTCAATGCACCTCTATATACTTATTCCATTCCTTTGTCTTGCTTATCATGCTGTTGCTGTCTGCTACTGATCTGCAATATGTTTATGAAGCAGTGTGGCTTTCGGGAAATACAGTAACACTACAAGTGAAGGGCACTGTTATTACTCATGCATTGATACGGTCTTTTGCATAAGTGATCTCAGTGACTTGTGTGTATTTTGATCCTATTTATTTATTTATTTATGTCTTTATGTTATTCTTGGTTTTATGGGACAGAATCTTACCAAGCTGCCCAGGCTGTCTCCTCTAGCATCACCCTCACAAGTACTGGGATTACAGATGTGCACTTCCACAGCTGGTTACGATCCCATTTTAAAAATGAATAAATGAAGGCCCCTAAAATGCCAACATCCATGGTTCACATAATTGGCAGAGCTGTGCCTATGGTAAATAATCCGATGAATTTTTAAAAATGTATTTTTTATTTGAAAGAGTAAGAGAGAGAGAGAGAGAAAAGATGAGAAAGGAAGCAGACACAGAGTTAGTATGGGTACACCAGGGCATCTTATCACTGCAAATAAACTCCAGGCACATGTGCCTCTTTATGCATCTGGCTTTACATGGGTACTGGGGAATCAAACAAGGGCCACCAGGCTTTTCAAGCAACCACCTTTAACTGCTGAGTCATTTCTCCAGCCCCTGATGCATGTTTTAAGAGAAACAAAATGTTCATAACAAATAATAAGCATACTTTAATTTCGCCCTCCTAAAATCTTTTGTACAAATAAAATTCGAGGGCAATCTCTTATTTCCCTTTATCAGCAATGAAATTACCAAAATGAATGGAATGAAATGAAAACAATGAAGTTGAGTCCCTGGGGAAAATATCTGCAAATTACAAATTGTGTTTTTATCCATTATACTCATTAAATGTTAGGCTGACTTTGACTTTTTTTGCAAGAAACAACAAGAGAACAAGAGACAGAGACAGAGAGGCAGAGAGAGAGAGACAGAGTATAAGAATACCAGGGTCTTTTGCCACTACAAATAAAGTCCAGAAATGTGCTGTTTCCTGCACTTGGCTTTACATAGGTACTGTAAGATTGAGCCAGACCAGGAAGATTTATAAGAAAGCACCTTTTACCACTGAGCAATCTTCACGTACCTGATTTTTTGCAGCCTTTAATTTTCTGTTTAACTTGTATTGAAGACTTTAATATATGAACATATTGAGAATTGGTTATATTCTGGACAGGTGTCCCCTCTGCTCTACCCATGCTCCCTGAGGGCCCTCTTCAGTGGGGTCATTGGTAATTGGTGTGGAGACAATGCGGCAGAGAACACCTTCCCACCCTGTGGCTTACATTCTTTCTGCCCCCTCTTCCACAATGTTCCCTGAATCTTGGAGGGTGTGCCCTACATCTCTTTTTCTCTTGAGTTCTTGGAAGCCTCTCATTTTCTGCTTTGACAATGTTTTAGTTTCATCAATATCTACCACCATCTTCCTCACTGAGGTTCTCAGGCCAGCAGTGAGAGCAGCACTCATATTTCTTCTGTAATGTTTCCAGGGCTCTGGCAGATGTGATAGAGATGGCTTGTCCCATGCTAGGCAGTGGGCTTTCTTTCCTTGTCACACTGATGAGTCTTGGGTATCTCTGGTATTTGCTGTCTTCTGTAAAATTCTAATTTTGTTGCCAAGAGTGAGAGCAGCATGGATCAAAGTGTATAAACATAGACATTTAGAAGATTTTGTATGGGCATAACCTCCTTTTAGCCAAAGAACAATGAAAGCTTCACTGTAGGGTCTATGGTCTTCTAAGCCATAGGCTTCTGACTTGGTTTTCAGTACCAGACATGAATTCTCTCCCACTGAGTGGGCCTCATATCCAATCAAAGAACAGTTGATTACACTAATAACTTATGTGCCACTATTACACCAATGGTGACATCTTGCCCAGCTGAATAATTTTGTAACTTGCAGAATCTACTGCTTGTTTATACTGTCGCTGACTCTTATACCCCAGCAGCTCTCATAGGGCCTTCCAGGAATTTGGGAGCTAGCCAGAGAAAAGTGACTTCCATTATGGTTCAAGCACGATCTCTCAATGTCCCGTGACAGCATAAGATGACTGTTACATGAAGAGAGTTCATGAAACACTGACCTGCAGGTGATGATTTTCTTTGGCATTCAATAGAAAACTTCATCTTGGTCATTTCTCTCCAAACCATGAAAATATTGAATGAAATTGGTAGAGCTATTGGCAGATTTCTGCAATATGGAAAAACTATACAGATCTATAGAAAACACATTATCAGTGGTTTATACTTAAGAAGTCAGTGATTGATGTTGGAAAAATTTTAATGTGCCTTAATACTTCTCAGTACCATATGTAAGATTCTCTTGTGTGTCAATGAGTTGTTCCTATAAAGCTAAGAGTGGCTCTCTGGCGCTCTCGCGCTCTCTCTCTCTCTCTCTCTCTCTCTCTCTCTCTCTCTCTCTCTCTCTCTCTCTCTCTCCTCATGAACCTAGCAACAGAAATGCCACATCTTATTCCAATCACATTCCATTTCATTATTCCTAAGGAAAATCACAATTGCTGATGATATGAGCTTCCTAAAGTTTCCTAGAAGACAGTATTTCTAATTTTTATTTGAATATATATGTCTCAAGGCACAATACCACATATATTTAAGCTAAGCAGCTTTTTCTTAATTGCTTAATATACATTAGGTAATTTAATGAATTTATCTGTGAGTTATTGTTACTGAATTATCCTTCCTATAAATCAAAAGATTTCAGACTTGCCACATTTTGCAAAGTCGTGTTTGGTTTTATTTTTTTTGTTCTTTTCATTTTTTGTCATTTATATGTGTGTACATATGGGTGCAGTCATGCCACCGTGTGCATGTGGAGGTCAGAGTACAACTTCCAGGTGTTGGTCCTTCCATTCGACCTTGTTTGAAACAGGGTCTCTCTTGTTTTTGCTTCTTGTTGCCATAGGTGTGTTGAGATTACAGATGTGTGTGACATTTTGTGTCTGGACTCACATGGGTGCTGGGGATTCGAACTCTGGTTGGCAGGCTTGCAAAAACTGAACCATGAATCCAGCCCCCAAAGTTCTCTTTATAATATAAAAACATTCTTTAAATGAGAAAATATCTTTCTTATCTTTAAAATATTTTTATTTATGAGAGAGAGACAGAGAGAGAGAGAGAGAAAGAGAGAGAGAGAGAATGGACACAGCAGGACCTCTTGGCACTCACTTCAAACGAGGGCCTGTAATTTTTGGAAGGAAAAAAGAGATAATTTCAAATCAGCTCAGGTGAAAATAACTTTTTTCATTCCATAAATTGCAGGCCCTTCTCTTCAGACAGATAAGGAAAAGGCAATCAAACCCACAGATAGGCTGCCTTTTCCTCACTGCCAGCACTTTTCCTCTCTCCTCAGCACTGAGAAGTATCCTTAGGTAGGGACAGTTAGAGCACTCCCAGAGCAGTGAATTTTAAGTTCTGGTATTCTCCAAGCTTCCATATTCAAGTCCCTGTTGGCCAACACCCTAAAAACTTTTGAGCAGTATAGGAACTTGTCTTTCAGTGTCCTAAAAAGTTGTGTGACCTAACTCACCAGTAAGCCCTGTGGATGATTGTGATGGTTACATAAACAGCCCAGCTTCAAACTCTACAACTGCTATGTCCTCATTAGGCTGGCCTACGGAAGCAATCTACGTTTCCATAACTCAGCACCTCCATCTCAGTGGCAGGGCTCATGATCATCGATACATACCTCCCCTCACCATAGAGTGATGCTAAAAAGTCCAGAACTTGTGAAGACTTCATGGCATGAGTAAACCTTATAAATACATGCAATTCTTCGTTGTTAGATATAAACTCAAGATTAAAAGAAAGCCATTACAAAATGGGCAGATGGGCTTCAGAACATCTTCCCTCTTTTTCCCTACGGCTCATACAGCACTCGTTGGACAACCCACAGGGCACAGGAAGAGGTCACATGGTAGTTCCTGAAGCCCAAGCTTGGTATACACCAGATTCCAGCAATAGCCAAACCTCTGTTCATCCTGTGGGCAATTTCTTCCTTTCTAGAGATTGTCTCTATGGATGAAATCATGGCAGGGAGCATAACAAGCAGTTTTGGAGCTATGAATTTGCATGTGAGCTTAAAAAATTCAGACAATGTTATCTCTTTATGTATATTCAAATATAGATTTGAAGTTATATAAAAATGATGATCACACACAGAGCTTGTGTATTTGAAATCTCTCCCCAGCTTGAATGGCAATTAACCAAGTAGAGTGCATGGTCAGTCTCGTGAACACACAAAAGAACAGAAGCCTAAGGGTAATAGCCTTGTGTGGAGTAGTGTTGAAGGATGAGAGGTCTGCTGGTGCAGCGGGCATGTGTGGACCTGAGTGTTTTATGCCTCTCCATACCTGTATGGGTATGATTTTTACTCTAGTTCTTGAACTCACCTGTGTTTATTATTATTGCCTCTCTATGTTCCTGTCTGACACGCAGGTGCTCACATTCATCCTGTACCAACGACTCCAGTCATTCAGCAGAAATGCCAAGTGCTGGCTATGGGGATGGCTCAGTGAGTCATGTCCTTGCCACACAAACATGCAAGTCTGCCTTTAATCTCCAGCACCTACATAAAAGCTAGGCCCAGCAGTACACTCCTGGCATCCATCCCAGCACCAGGGAAGTGGAGACAAGCCCTGATCCCCAGAACTTGCTGGCTAGATTATATATTCAAATCAGTGTGAAGCCCCATCTCAAAAAATAAACAGAAGAGTGATTGAGGAAGACACCTAAAGTCAACATTTCCCTCTGCATGCTCACACACACACACACACACACACACACACACACACGCACTTTGAACTAGTGAACACACACACGCACTCAACAACATATATGAGCACACATATGAATATCAGATATGCATGTAGAACATGTTAAATAATGATAATATTAAAAGTTAAATACAAAGTGCTGACAGTGATAATCATGGAAGATGCAATATCTTATGTAAGAAAGCAGGAAAAAATAGTTCAAATATCTCTGTAGCTTACTTGTGGGTTTTTTTTTTTTGAGATTTGTGGTGCAAACCGACTAGTTAGATTTATTAAAAATAAATCTATGCTATCACCCAGCCCAAGTTCTAGAGAGCTGCAAGTGCTGGAAAAGCAACCCCTTATACAAAAATATTTATAATCATATTAATCACTTAGAAGTAAGCAAATCAAAACATTGATTTGATAATATGCTGATAAACAACAGATATTAAAGAACAACATCACATATAATATGAAAATGTTAATGAGACTTCTGGTCATGATGGCAGATTTGCAGCCATGCCAGAGCTCCCGGGGTTAAACCAGAAGGTGGTGAGAACCAAGGACAACCTAATTCTACCAACAAAATGAGAAATGATAGCTGACTCCCTGCAGGAGATGAACCACCTCAGCAGAGCCCAGGTGAAAACACAGAGGAAATGGCGAGAGGAGCACAGCGAGCCTGTGCCAGGGTGATGGAGACAGACACTGAGGATTGCAGGGAGCCTGGACGATCGCCATTACAAGATGGCACCCACTTCCTTGCAGCTAAGTGG
This sequence comes from Zapus hudsonius, assembly GCA_004024765.1. Classification (NCBI taxonomy): domain Eukaryota; kingdom Metazoa; phylum Chordata; class Mammalia; order Rodentia; family Dipodidae; genus Zapus; species Zapus hudsonius. The sequence continues at coordinate 5,791 of PVHP010033606.1, forward strand.
TAAACAACTCCATATTAGGCAATGCTTTGAGAAAGACGTGCCTTTGGCTCTGCGCATGTGCGAGTTATATAACTGCCCCTAGCCAATCCCGTGGCGCCTGGTGGTGGCAAGTTGGTATCAGCCAATCATGGGGCGATCCGTGTCCTTATTCCCTATATAAGCAGCTGATTTCTAGCGCTCGGGGCCCCTCGCTTCCTGCTCTCCCTTCAATCAAAAGGCTCTCCAATAAAGTGTGATTTGAGAAGAATCCTTGAGTGGTGGTTGTTCTTCCTCACTGGTCGAGGAGCTCGCCGCAGAGGATACTCAAAATATTCCAAAGCAGAAATCCAGAAGCTGCTGAGAACTCAACACTAAAGTAGACTTAAAACTCACCCACCACAGCCTAGGGAATATTGCAGAAGAGCAGGCAGAAAGATTGTAAGAGCCAAAGTGGGGAAATCTCCAGAGGCATTGCCTCCCACACAGTGACTGAGTACTGCTCACAAAGTCATAACCCTCAATCCCATGAAGCATCCCAGCAATCCCACTAAGGAGGATCCTCAGTGGAATGGGGCAGGGAGGAGAGAAATGGTGCTACCAATACATAATTTGTTCATACAAAGTTTCTACTTAACAAATAAATTAAAAAATTAAAAGAAAATGTCAAATAAGATTCCAGTTTAAGGGTTTATCCCATTATACATGTGATGTGGAATAGTAGTTTTTGGATCATACTTGGAGGAGACTGAAATAATTGCTTGAATTTTAATGTTTATTTATAAAATACACTTATACTGGCATAGGAAATTTTCTTTCATCTCTTGTACCTCAGATTCCCACACTGCTTTTAACTCATAAAATAATAGCTTCTAGCTCATCCAATAAAAATTTGTTTTCTGTAAGTAAAGCTGATACTGTATATGTTTACTAGGGAATCAAACCCAGGCTTTGCAAACCAAGTTCCTTTAATTGCTAAGCCATCTCTCCAGCCTTTGTATGTGGTTAAAGGAGAGCCATGTGCTTAATTCACACATAAGTTGAAATGAATTTTTAGATTTTAGGTATACTTGTATTTAGGGTATATTTAAATCCCAAAATCAGTATAGAATTGTTAAAAATTCTGAAGACATGTCTCAAAATGATGAATATTCCAGACGCAGTAGGATTAATGGTATTTTAGAACTCAAAATGGAATGCAAATATTTTATATTCAAATACAATTAATCAATTAGTTTGAAAATGCTCACTTCTAGTTTCCAATAGAATGGTCGGAGTGATTTTACGGTTTGGTTGACAGAGTTCTTAGTACTTCCAATGGCTAGTTTGGCTTCAATAACAAACAGTTTTGTAGATCTTGATATTTTTCTTCTCCACATCAACCATAATTTTAGAAGGTTTAATACAGAAACATTACTGTCAGTATAATAAAACCAGTTTGCATCACTGTCTTCTCACATCCCCTATGTGAGAATATATATCTAAAACTTACTCTTTGCCTCATAACCTTCCTGGAAGGCTCTCTCTGAAGGACGCACGCATTACTCTGCCTGGATCCAAGTTCTCAGCACTGCCATGCAGACATCGCTTCTGTGCGGTCTATATAGTCAGGCATGAATCTTACACTGGGTAGACTCCTGTGGTGGCCACTTTGCAAGAACATGCTATTTGCCTGGAGAGATGGCTCGGTGTTTAAAGGTTCTTACATGCAAAGCATGATGGCCTGGGTTGAGCTCCCCAGTACCTATGTAAAGCCAGACACTCAGAGCAGTACATGTGTTTGCATTTGCGGTTTGTCCATAGTAGTGAGAAGACCTGGTGTATCCATACTTCTCTCTCTCTCTCTCTCTCTCTCTCTGTCTCTCTCTCTCTCCCTCCCCTCTTTCTTCTCTCTCTCTCTCCTCTCTCTCTTCTCTCCTCTTTCTCTCTCTCCTATTCTCTCTTCTCTCTCTTTTTCATAAGTAAATAAATAAGAAAAATAACATGGTATTTTATTGCTATTGCTACTGCCCTTTGGACATATTCCTATCAAATAACAATAGTAACTTCCTTTGTTCTCCCAAAATAATTGATAGTGTGTTTTTCTTCCCCCAAAAATTTAAGCCCCAGATGAAAGAGGCTCTTTAACTGTGAATTCAGCAAATATTTCTTAGGAAATCTGAGTCTGGGGAGATGGCTCAGTATCCAAAGCGCTGCTGTATGTGTGCCAACCTGAGTCCAGATACCCAAAACCCAAATACAGCCACATACAGTCCCAGCGCTGCTGCAGCGAGATGGAAGGAGACAGGAGAATCCCTGAACTCTGTAGGCCAGCTGGCTTTCCAAGTGGTGAGCTACAAGAGGCCTTACTTCTAAATAAGGTCGCATGCAAGGACTGACTCATATACACCATGGCCCCAGCCTTCCCACACTCAAACATACACATATACACAAAGATAATTGTTTAAAAAAATGAAAAATTTGGTTGGCCAGGGTCCTTCTATATATTGCATTTTCTAAACAAGCTTGGAAAACAATACTTAAAGGATGGCTGAGAGCTTTCTGTTTCTTGGCCCCTTCTTCATTGATCACATCATCTCTTAACATGGGTTTTGCCTCTGTGTCTTCTTTTAAATGAAAAAAAAAATCATTAAAAAAGATTGCTACTCATGTGCTTCTGTAATCACAGAGCATATGACTTACTCTGGGTGCTCACAGTGTATTTTTTGTTTGAAAACTTATTTTGTTAGAAAAGTTAAATTGAATCAAAACACAATAAACATATAATTATTAAGAAAGCCAGCAACAAAAGGTTTTTTGACACTAAAGAATGCTCACTATGAACAATTTGAAAAATAGCTAAAAGCACCCTAAATGAATAAATAGATCTGTCATTATTCCCCAAGTCATAAGCCTACTGTTAGCATTTTGATCTGCATGTTGAACTATATGAAGCTATTGGTAATTGACCATTTTAACCTGATTAATCAGAAAACCCATTTGAGTTCAACTAAGTTTCCTACAAGTCTCTAAAGATTAGGTGAGGTAGGGGGACAATTTGACTCAGTATTCCAGGCTGACTGGAACTCACTTTGAAGCCGAGGCTGGCCCTGAACTCACATAAATCCTCCTGTTTTGGCCTTATGAATACTGGGATTATAGGTGTGAGTCACTATGCCTGGCTTATTTTGTGTATATATTTTTTCTTATAAGACTTGCTCAATCAACTTTAGATCTAGGTTGTTTGGTTTTGATTTGCATGTGACATAATATAGAGCATATCTTATCTTGGAATTGTTCTTTAAGGGAGAGATTCTCTTAAGCTTGCTCAGTATTTGAATTGCATAAATAAATGGTGTTCTTGGCTCCTGGCAGGCAGCGATATGTGTTAACCATTTACTAAACCAAGGTATTGCTCAGGCCAGCAGGAAAATGTTGTACTAATTTGAGACATTTGAACATTTTCTGAAAGATATTTAATGAGAAAAACTCCAAGGAATCCTATTAAATATGTTGTTTATCCCGTCAGTGGTATTATATTTCCTGAGAAGAGCTGTACAATAAGAATTGCCAAAATTATAATTCATCACATCAAAAGTGACCTTTCCAAATATTTAAGAGGTTGAAATTTTAGCTAAATACAGTTTCAGGAGCTCATTAGATTTTCAAGAGTATACCTAAGAATGTCAAGGCTGCATTTCAAAATGTGGTATTTGAATGTATGTATTTCTAAATAATGTTATCAGGGCTTTTTTTAAAATCCCAAATTGATTTTTGTAGTGTAATGCAGTGTTCAGTTTTCCCTTTTTAGAAGGGTAAATTTATTTTTCATGACATTATAGAGTCTATGAACTTGGGGAAAACACTTATGACTCAAAAGCAAACACATTTTCAGCTAGGCTAGACTCATATAAGAATAGATGTTTGTTGCTGTTGTTTTGTTTTTTTCTGTGCTGGAGTAGAAATGAACCAAATTTGAGTTGTTCATGCAATGCAGCCCTTATCTTCTCTTCCATGAGAAGGCTCCTCTTGAACAAACAGGACAGGCCAGCAGGTGTGGGGATAGATGTATCTTTAAGAAATTCACTGTACAAATCAGTTTTAACATTGCTGACTAATCCCGGTGTGAGGATGGTGGAATACTAAATCTCTTTTTTGCATATTGTAAAACCTAGGGAATGTTGTAAATACCTATAATGGCTCATGTGATTGCCAAAGTTTTCTGTGGGACCCTGCTAACGGGGCATGGAGGATGTAGTGTTTTGCTGAGTCTGGCAGGCTTCTGGGACTGTCTCCTCCTTATAAGGAAGTTGAGGCAAAGTCTGAGGGCCCCTATAAATCTTAGCAATCCTGAAAACTCCAGCCCCCAGGCAGGCCACAGCTGTGCCCTGTGATAAAAGCAAGCAGTTCAAAGCCTAACTTAATCCAGCTGCAATAACAAACCTAAACAATAAGGTTACTTTTCCTCTGCTGACATCACAATTCTATACATATCCATGTATAGAGTCATGTAGCCTCCTCAATTTATCTATGCAAAATAGGTATCCGAAGGATACTGGCCCCTACCAATCAAACTCATGAGATGCTCACAGATCTTGCTTCCTATGCTTCTACTTCTGACTTTTCTCTATATAAACAACTGCTATCTATACGATAAATGAGAATTGCCCACTGACGCTTTCTCCCAAGAGTCCTCATCTCTCGCTCAGCTCACAGCTATTGCTGCAACTCCCTAACTAACCCACGGATCCAGAGCTGGCGACCCAACGTGTGGCAACGGATCCCCAAAGATGACCGATCCCCAGAGTTTTCCTATCTTATATCCCCTTCATCTTGACCACTTGTCCAAAGGTAGATAGTCTCCGTGGCTATCTACAATCTGATAAGTAAGAGTTAATTTTTATACAGATAATGTAACATTAGGAGAAATTTGAGCCTTTTGCTTGAAAGCATCTGTAGTTTTTTAATAACAAACATAATTATATGCAACACACTGTACCTGATGCAGAATCCTAGTAATTTCCATTTTGCCTTTCTCATACAGTGGTAACACAATACTACTCACTCCAGACACAAAAGGGTCAATCTGTAGATAAGAGGAACACTATGAAGTTACTCTATAAGATCTTTTTATATCTGGAGTGAGTTGTTTGTGACAGTACCTTTTCCACCCTCACTTTATTACTGCTTCCTGACAGTATTCCAGTAGATACTGCTTATCTTGCATCATATAGAAACAAATCATATAGAATCATATGATTGCATCATATAGAAGCAAATTTATAAATCTCTGCCTACAGTTGTTTCTTTTCTTTTCATCAGCTGTGTTTTATACAGAGTTTAGCTCAGCTGTAGTATCCTCAGAGAAGTGCCACAATTAAAAATGCGCTTGGCATGACTGTTATTTCCCTTTGCTTTAGCTGTTTGCCCATCTGCAGAGCAATGTGCATGTAAGGGCACATTTTGGGCTCTCTTTCCCCTGGTAAAAGTAATGAATGTGTAAATATATCGACTGGAATAACTTTATGCTACCAGGAAAGAAGGGAGCCACCGAGAACACTAGAAGTATGGAAGAGGGGGGGAGGAGTATGTGTGATGGTTAAGTTTTGATGTCAACTTGACCTTTCAAGTAATCTTGGGTGGGTCTCTGAGGTTGTTCACAGGAAGGCAGCCTCTCAGTAGGGGGCAGGATGTAATGAAGCTCAAAGAAACTAGAAGTAAACATCCTTTCCTGTGTGGGCAGTGCAGGAAGGAAATTCCAGAGACTCAGGAAGCCATTAAGTCTGGGATAGGGTTGCAAGACCCCACCCTAAGCCTATATAAAGGGGAAGAAATTCTCTTTGGCTCTCCTGCCTGTTTCCTGTTCTGTGTGTGTGGTGTGGGTGATGGGTTTTTCTCTCTGCCTGGACCTGTGAAAGAGGACCAGCCTCTTTTACTTTTATGGGACTTCCCCTGGATCTGTAGCTTGACTAAATCGTTTCCTCCCATAAACTGTGCCTGGTTTGGAGATTCATCCCAATGGCGTGTGGCTGACTACAACAGTGTGTTAACTAATTTTCTTTATACTATGACAAAATACCAGACTGAAGCAGTTGTTTTAAGAAATACTGCCTTATTTGGGTCACAGTTGATTGGTTATAGTTCATCATGGTGACTGAAGTGTCTCCAAACACTGAAGTGGAGATCTGCTTTACAAGGAACTAGATGGAGGGGCAGATCACCATCAACGACACTCCCAAGAGCCCTCTTCCACCAGCCTGACCCCACAACCTTCCAAAACAACACCACCAACTGGGGAACAGGTGTTCAAACCCATTTACCCATGGGGGATTTCAGAGCACCCTAACAGGGGCAGTGGTGAGAGAGGAAGTGCAGAGGGCTTCACAGAGCTCATGAGCTCTGATGGGAGACTTAGCTTTGAAATGAATTACTCATTAGAATGTAGTATATTGCCCATTAAATAATACAATAAAAATCTTGGGGAAAATAATGGTCACTCCCATCACACAAAAGAGAGCCAGATTAACATTCAGATGTGCTCTTTTCTGACTCATTTTTATAAGGACTAGTCATTTTATCATTTTTCAGGGATAAAATGATAGTTTTTAACTTCAACCTGAGGACAAGGAAATTCGGGCACTGAGTCTCAAAGACTCTGGACCTCAGAGTTGAGCATGAAAAAACCCAACAGCTTTCCAAACAAGCAGACCCTGGATACTGTGGGGTTTGTTGTTTGTTGTTGTTGTTGTTTTTAAAGAATATATCTGCTTCTACGGACTTGAAACATTACCCAAAGCTGTCCACAGCCCTCCCTCTTCTAAGCAATTCCAAAGTTCAGGTGTTGAGAAAGGCTCTTCAGCTATTGAGGAAAGTGATTCTCACGATTCTCTATTGTTTCCTGGGAGGAGATTCTCTAGTTCCTCATGGAAACATCTAGAAGAATGTCTTTTATAAGATTCTAAACCACAAAGACTTTTTTTCTTTCCTGCAAAATCTATTCTTTGATCCTTGTAAACAGTAATGCTTGGTCAGCTCTAATAAACTGGTGAGTGAAAAGAAATAATAATTCCTGAAATTCATATTTATGTTACGAGTTAGAGAGACAAAGAGATGCTTCAGAGAGACACTGCAAAAGAAGCAGGCTGGGACTTAAAGACTATAAATAAAACCACCTGGATTGGAATTTCTCAAAGGTCACCTGAAGAAAAGGGTGATTAACATTTCCACCCCTGAGCTCATCCAGTTCTGGCTGAAGAATACCATTTTAAAGGTAGAGTATTGTTTTTAGAATTAAGAAGCTTCAGGGATGGACCTTTTCCTTTGTTAAATTTTTTTTTAACTTTTAAAGATTACAGGAAACCATTTGGTGGCTTGGATTATTTTTTTAAATTATGGTTTCATGGGAGAAATAATAGCACTGACTTTTAGGTCAAAATGGCTTTTCTTGTAGAGCAACTGGCTAAATGGAACATTCAGGACTTTTGACTCACTAGAACACAGAGTCTTTTAACATTCTTTCTCTGAATTGTACTTACTGTTGTTTTCACCCCAAACATATTTCCAAGTATTCTTTCTTCTGCTACAGCATGGTAACCCAGGCAAGTATTGTTCTAGGTTTCCCTTTGGCGTTGGTACAAGACCATCTCAGGTCCAAGAATTGTGAAGAGACAGCAGTGAGGACTCAGACGGATGCATAGGTAGATATAGAAACAGACAGCATGAGGGGTGTGCATAGCTGGTGAAAAACAGAGAAGAAATAAATTCCTACAGTCTTTTTGATGAGTAATTTATCATTGTCTGACAAAATTTTCGATGAGAATAATACATAACCCAGAAATTATACCTCCAGGAATAGATGACCTGAAAAATTAGAATGCATATACACATAGGCTTATTATTGCTATATTGTTTATAGTAAGAAAAATCAAACAATCTTGATCCCAGACATTGCAAAAGGATTGTATAAACTTTGGCACAAGCAGGAAGGTGGATTGACTCTTCCAAAGCTCGCATGTGGGCTGATGAGAACTATGTCCTGTGTTGTCCACTGAGCACGGCAGATGCATAGATATGTGATCATCTGACTGGAATTCTCACAGTAAAGAAGATAGGCATATTTGAATGTAAACAGAACACAAGGCAGGGCAGACTCCAAATAGTTAATATTCAAGGAGACTGAAGTGTGGTAGTAATACAGGAAGAAACAAAGATTATTTTCCCCTAAGTAGATATTATTTGGTTCATTGAATGAATTTCTATTAGTTACTAAAAAATAAAAATAAAAGATAAATCATCTTATTAAGTATTATTTTACCTTAGAGGTCTTCCTTCAAGGTCTGTTTTAGAGTTATTGGATTGGTTAGAATCAAGGATGAGAGAGATCACAATTCAAGACTGGAAACAGGAACAGAACCAGGTGAAAACCCACCCCCAGCACCCTTGGCACCCATACCATTTTGTAAGGCTGCTAAAAATTATCCATAAGTTTGAGACCAGGGAGGTGGCTCGGTGGGTAAAGTGTTTACTGCAGAAGCATAAGGGCCTGAGATTGGATCCCAAGCATCCATGTAAAAGCCAAGCATAGCAGCACGTGCCTATAATCCCCAAACTGGAGAGTTAGGCCTAGAAGGAACCGGGGCTGGCTGGTTAACTAGTCTAACAGAACTGGTAAACTCCACGTTCAATGAGAAACCCTGTCTAAGAGAAATCAGGTGGAGATTGATTAAAGAAGAGACACCCAACTGTGACCTCTGGCCTCCAGACAGGTGCATGTGAATGCACACACACACACACACACACACACACACACATGAATGCTCATACACATATGAACATACATATATACATGTAGACGCACCTTATATAACTGAGTAGAGACACTTATTGCTCCAGATTCACTGTGATAGTTTTGATATCTGGGAGGTAGTTTGGTCAAAAGGTGATTAGGAGGGCCCTATGGAACAATTAACTATTTTGGATTCCAGACACAAGTGAATGTTGTGAATATTCAAGTCATAAATGGGAATCAAACAGTAGAGATATAAAAGAAAAGTAAAATTGTGTAACTCCCCCTCCCGCAGTTCATCTTTCTCCCATTGGTACCAGTAACACTTACTAACCACCTTTTAAAAAAGATATACATATGTATGTATATATTTATACATATATAAATACATATAATAATATGTAAATATTATAATAGATTATACTCTTTTATCCCCTCACCCCTGCTCCCATTTCCCTAGGGCCCTCCTTTAGGAGCGGTAGAAACCTTTTGACATACCTACCACCCAGTGTTCAAAGCTATTACAGTGACTCTGAAGCATTGAGTGACGCCTTCACTCAGTTATTCAGATAGAGGCCATCTATTATATCAATTTCTATGAATTGTTTGAAAATCTGTTATCTCAAAGAAGTTAGAACAGAATATGCATGTATGAAAAATCTACAATAAGACACATTGGTTTGCATAATTAATATATGCTAAAAATTTTCAGATATAAAAAGAGCCAGAGGTATAGAATTTTTGCCAGTTTTTATCTTTAGACTAAAAAATGTGTTAAGAAGGAAACGTATAAATCCCTGTTTCATCATTGCACAGTGTCACGTAAGTTCACTTTTCACTTTAAGTCCACTATTTTGGAACAAAGGAAAGAATTCAAAATTGCTAGGACTGGGCTTAGGTCATGAGTACATTTCAGCTTCAATTTTCTCTGGCTTTATGATTTTAAAGGAAAGCAGGAGCCAAAACTACAGCTGAAATTAACCTCCAGTTGGTATTTGTACATGTCAGAACTGAATAACAAATTGAGTGAAAAACAAAGACAGGCCACCACAAGATGCTGAAGTCCTGTGTATTTATTTTATGCCAAGCTGCTCCTTCCCTGGGTTTCATGGAGTCTTTTAGAAAATGAAATAAATTGAGGTGACATTTAATTGCCTGCTCTTTCCAGCAGGCATAATCTATAGTTTGACCTTATAAGATCATAGGCTATATCATTAAATTGTTAAAATGTCTTTATAGTCAACATGTTACATGATATATTTTTTTTCCAAAAAGTGATCTTTAAACTGTCTTTAAAATCCAATGCTTCCTTTTGCTTTTATTATTTTTTTTTTTCGCGGTGCTGAGGACTGAACCCAGGGCCTTGCACTTGCTAGGCAAGCGCTCACTCATCCAGTAAACTAAATCCCCAACCCCTCCTTTTGCTTTTAAAAGAACTCTGTGATAAAAGGACTGATTAAATCTCCAATGTTTAAAAACTTTAGTTTCTATTATGTAACTAGTATTAGTAGAAATATTAGCTACTTATTTTTGATGCAGACCAGCTCTCACCTCAAAGGAAAGAGCTAGTTTATTCTTGAGCCAAATAGGAGTGACCATGGCCTGGGAACATGGATTCAGATTGCCCTAAATAATGTGTTCCAACATAAGGGTAGATTCATGAAAGGTTTATGGTTACAGATCAAAAGAAAGTCATAAATCAAGGTACTTTTCAACTATGTTGGAAGGATCATCAGGCAGGCATATTACAGCAATCTGCTATAGGTTTTAGATGTTATCTGATAATGTTCTTAGCCTTTGTGATGGCTAGTTTTCCCTGATAGTCCCAAGAATGTTAGGTCAAATGCAGAGATGAACAAGGGGATTAGAGATAGCCCAGGACAATTTGGGCTCTGGATTTGCAACAGTCTAACTCTTAGCAACCATGATGACACTTAATCAATCAGTCTTGTAGACTCATTAACATAGGTGTGTTTTTCTTTTTTTTTAATCTTAAATATATATTTATTGTCCATACTGTGTTACATTATTCAGTGGGCAAACAATGAGCTGTTATCCTCAATTCCCTAATGCCCCTCTCCCCCTCCCCAATCAGCTAGATATCCTCCTCCGTGTAACATCTGGATCAGTCCTTGTGGCAGGGGGCCCTGGATAGCCTAGTACTCACTGCGGACCTCCTGGCTCAAGTGTGTTGTTGCTGTAGGGTGCCATGCCTCTGGATAGTCTCACCCACCACAGCTCTTACAATCTTTCCGCCCCCTCTTCCGCATAGTTCCCTGAGTCTTGGTGGATGAGTATTAAGGCTGCTTTAAGATTGTGAGTTTAGGGGTCTTTGTGTCGAAGATCGTTGGTTTCTGTCTCACTGGCTTATCCTGTGTAGGTTGAATGTCTGTGGCTGTGGGTCCCTCTTTCCTCCCGTCATTCTCTGCGGGGTTCCATATGGATCCTCCATGGTATGACTGTGGTGGTTCCTCTCCCGCCAAAATCTCAGGCATCGGCCTACCGTCGGTTGTTAGGGTTAGATGGGCCCAAGCTCTCTCGCTGTATCCTGAAAAATACAAGCACAATCTCCTTTGGAGAGTATGGTCCATATAGTTTAACAAATATACACATCTCTGGTTTACCTAGAGTCTATTTCTAGTAGCCTCCCCGTCAATCGCTTCCTCAGTGCATCTTGTCTTGGGATCCCAAGATTATGGGATCCGATGACTATCGCCCTGAATCCCAAGTTCGAGACAAGGGGTCCCCCTCACTAAGTGGAAAATTGGCCGAATTTGAAAGCTGTTGATTGTTTCCCCCAGGCCCAGGCTCCTCCGTTGCACAAGTGCTCCTTTCTTGGTTCGCTGTTCTCTACCAGTAGGGGTGTGGTCAGCCCACTTATGACCCCAGATTGTGTTTCGTGTCGGTGTTCTCTGTTTACTCCAGCCATCGTTGATCATTTTCACCTGGCAGCCTGTGCAGTGCCTTCCAGCACTTCATTAACTGCCTTCTGTGGGCTAGATAACATTCTAGACATTAAAGGGTCTCTCGATCCTGGTCGATGGCATTCTGTGGTTTCTTCAGCAACAGGGTTTTGCCTCAGGCCTAGGGACGGCAACCAAGAGCTTTGACATAATTCTGTCTCGTTGTTGAAATCTCATGAGTTGCTTTGGTCAACAGCTCAATGAGGGAAGGAACCATTGGTTAGAACCAGGGGTTGTCAGGCTGATCTAAATTATTCACAGACTTAGACTCTCTCCCTTATCACTCGTGGCCCCTCTTGCCAGATGACGCTCACTACTTACTCAATAGATTATTATGAGCTCGTGAGGATTATATGTTTTTGAACATAATATGGTTTACCCTCAAGCTTAAACCATTCCCCTCCCCCCATCCCTTACCCCTCATTCATAACCTTTCACTTCATACTACTAGTCTGCATAGAGAACACGGTTATCCTGCTTAAGGACCACATATGAGGGAGAATATGCGGCGTTCGATTCCCCGTTCTTTTCAGTGTTCGCTTAGTAAGATCTTCTCGAAGTCAGACCATTTTTTCTTAATTTCGATATGTCATTTTTCCTTTCAGCTGAGTAAAATTCCATCATGTAAATATACCACAGTTTCTCTGTCCATTCCTCCATGGATGGGCATTTGGGTTGATTCCAATACTTGGCTATTATGAATTGAGCTGCTATAAATATAGTTGTGCAAATGTTTCTGTGGCGAGATGTGACATCTTGTGGGTAGATGCCTAGTAGAGGGATAGCTGGGTCCATTGGTAGTTCTATGTATATTGTGTTCAGGAGTCTCCACACTGATTTCCATAGTGGTTGAACAAGTTTTCAATCCCACCAGCAGTGAATGAGGGTTTGTCTTTCCCCGCAACCACCCCAGCAACAATTGTTGTTGGATTTCTTTATCATTGCCATTCTGACCGGGATAAGGTGGTATCTCATTGTGGTTTTGATTTGCATTTCCCTGATGCTTAGGGATGCCGAGCACTTTCTCAGGTGAGAAAAGTCCATTTGTGTTTCCTCCTCTGTGAATTCTCTGTTGAGATTAGTGCCCCATTTTGTGAGGGGGGAATTTGGGTTTTTGCTATTAATGTTTTCTGAGTTCTCTGTAGGTTCTGGAAATCAGGCCTCTGTCTGTGTTGTAGCTGGCGAAAATCATCTCCCAATTTGAAGGGGGTCTATTGAATTTGAGAATGGTGTTTTTGTCTGTACAGAAGCTTTTGAGCCTGATCAGGTCCCATTGGTTAAGTGACTGTTGCACTTCCTGGACTACTGGAGATTTGCTCAGGAAGTTGTTCCCTACTCCTATCTCATGTAAGGTTCCTCCAACTTTTTCTTCCAGGGTGTTCAGGGTTATAGGCTTGATATTGAGTTCTTTGATCCATTTGGATTTTATCTGTGTGTATGGTGAAAGGAGTGGGTCTAATTTCATTTTTTTACGTGTGTTTATCCAGTTTGTCCAGCACCGTTTGTTGAAGATGCTATCTTTGGCCCAGCATACATTGTTGGCACCCTTGTCGAAAACTAAGAAGCTGAAATTATTTGTATTAAAGGCTGGGTCTTCGAGTCTATTCCACTGGTCAGACTGTCTGTTTTTCTGTCAATACCATGCTGTTTTAGTTACTATGGCTTTGTAGTATGTTTTAAAGTCCGGTATGGAGATACCTCCTGCATAATTTTTCCTGCTCAGAATAGTTTTAGCTTTTCCAGATCTCTTACCCTTCCAAATAAATTTAGAGATTATTTTTTCAATGTCTGTGAAGAAGTAGGTTGGGATTTTTTATTGGCATTGTGTAGAATCTGTAGATTGCTTTTGGCAGAATTGCCATTTTTACTAAATTGATTCTCCCTAACCATGAGCATGGAATGTCTTTCCATCTCGTCACATCCTCCTCTATTTCCCTTTTGAGTGTTTCAATATTTTCCTTATATAATTCTTTCACTACCTTGGTTAGTGATATTCCCAGGTATTTAATTTTATTTGAGGATATAGAGAACGGGACAGTTTCTCTGATGTTTTTTTCCGAA